>JANAVB010044600.1:0-39688 GCA_029216955.1 Iris pallida | reverse complement strand
TGCTTAATCAAAAGCAATAAAAATTCAACTTCCAGATCCAAAGAAGCCCGATGAAGTCAGTAAGACTGATCATCCCAAGTACTATGTCTATCACAGGTTCATCGGACATCCCACTCGAGCATGTTATGTGCTCAAAGGCAAAATCCAGGAGCTGGTCAACGCTGGCATTGTCACTCTGCAATAAGACGAGAAGACTGTTACTGCAAATATGGTATCAGTTCAGTTTGGTGACTTCTCGTCCCAGATGGTGCAACATAGCGTCATTCCTATCCCCAAAGCTACTCTTGAGATTGAGAATCTCCCTCCTCCACGAAATGAAGGTCTCGTCCCCTTGTCTCTTGACAATGGTGAGATAATGTGGATTCATCCTGATCTTGCTTCAGAGTTTGAACTTCCCTCTTCCTCCAAGAAGAAAGATCGTTCCAAGGGCAAGACAAAGATTTGCAATATGGTGTCTTTTGACCCCATAGTTGATGAAGAAATCCTGCTGGGCACCAGATCAGGGAAAGCTTATCTAAAGGATTACCCCGAAGCTCAAGAGAATCCTGCTTCTTCTTCTGAGCCTGCTCCAATGCAGCCTGCTTCTACTGAGGATATTTCTTCTGCATCCTCACCTGTTGTGATACCCATTCCTCCCAAGCCGGCGGTCGCTGACAAAGGCAAATAACAAGTCCGCTTCGACAAACCTTTGAAGAAGACATCTCTTTCTGGACTTGAAAAGCCTTACAACTTTGATATTTTGGCTCAGTTAGCCAATACACCAGCCAGGTTATCCATCTTTGAGCTCTTGCACCTCTCCAAAGAAACTCGAGAAACTCTGAGTGAGGCTCTCATGCAAACTGAAACCTGCTTAGCCCTTCTGAAGAAGCCAAAAGCAGAACCAGTCTCTTGCCTCCATTGTCATAGCGTGTTGGAGTTAATTCCAAACATAACTTTCACACAGGATGACATGTTGATGGAAGATAACAGGCACGACCGTCCTCTCTACTATACAGGATACGTCGACTCGATGAAAGTCGATCGTATTTTGATAGATCCAGGGTCTGCTCTCAACATTATGCCGAAGACAATGTTGGATGCGCTGAAAATCCTAGTACATAGTCTCTCTAGTACAATCACCACCATCTCGGGTTCAATCAGGGAAGGAGTGAGCCTCTGGACAAGATTTGCCTAAAACTCTAAATTGGCAATCTTCGTACAAAGATTACCTTCTACATCATTGACAATCATGGTTGTTCCTACAATGCTTTGCTGGGAAGACCATTTCTGCACGAGCATAACATTGTCCCTTCAACTCTCCATCAATGTTTTAAATATGTTGATGACAATGGAGAGGTCCAGAAGGAGGTTACTGATCTCTATCCTTTCAAAGGCGTCGAAGCATACTGCAACGATGCTCGTATGTACAAGGATGAATTCATGAAGGTTGTCTTGTCTTTGGATACCGAAGAAGAGCAAGAAACAACACCTAATGACACCCTTATCATTCCTGTCAAAGGGCCTGTTTCTCATCCTCAATCTTCCAAGCCACTGGCTATTCACTTGCCAGTTCAAAAGCAATCAATTGATGATCAAGATCAAAGGGAGCTCACCTCTTCTGAGCCGCTTGTTATTGACTTACGTCGTAACAAGGATAAAAAGCAGCTCACTTCTTCTGAGCCACTTGTTATAGATCTATCTCATAACAAGGAGAAAAGGGAGCTCACCTCCTCTGAGCCTCTTGTTATCGACCTCCGTCGTAACAAAGCCAATCCTCCTCCACGTTCTTCTTCTCCCCCTCTTGTAACCAATCTGACTAAGCCTGCTAAGGCTAAAAGTCCTGCTGTAAATACAAATGTACAAATCAATGAAAAAGCATCTACTTTCCAGTATACTGATGTCATTTATCATGTTAAATGCTATTTGGATATGTTAGATAGCTTTCAGTCATTTACAATGGGAGTTGTGTAATCTCTTCAAACTGAAGTTTTATTTGAACACCCAAAAGATTCATATCGTATTGTTCCCGCTCGTAAGAAAGGCGAGAGTCCAATACTTTTTAGTAAAGGACCAGAACAACAATTCAGCTATACGAATGATAGCAAAGTTAACGACACGGGGCATCTTCAACTCCGTCGTTACAGTCAACAATCAAAAGACATCATCTGAAAGATGGGTTATGACTTCAAGAGCGGCCTCAACTACGGTAAAGGACGGAGAACTCCCATCCGTACGACTGTACCGAAAGGAAAGTCAGAGATGTACTACAGCAGGACCAAAAGAGGTCTCGGATATGCTTCTCCTCTAGTGTTATCCCCAACAGGCTCTGAATTCGATAGTGAGGAGCGCTCTAACTCTTCTGATTCTAGATCGTAGGATTCTGACACCAGTATCGGTCAAGTTCATCGGTTAACTGTAACTTCTAACATGGTCTCCGGCGAACTTCCAGAAGGCTATGACGAGGATATTGAAAAAAATCCTGAAACAGATGCTTGGGCTCAATGAATGGATACCCAAAGGGAACTCCGATTCGAACAAGGGGAACCTCTTACTGAAGATCAATTAGTTCAAATTGATATAGGAGAGAGCGGATCACCTCGTCCATTATTCATCAGCAAGAACCTTCCAGAGGCAGATAAACAAGAATTAATTCTTCTGATTAAAGAATACATTGATGTCTTTGCCTGGAGCTATGAAGACATGCCAGGACTAGATCCTAAAGTTGCTACTCACAAATTGAACATCTTACCGAATGCAAAACCGGTCAAACAACAACAACGACGTTTCAAGCCAGAAATGATGGACACAATCGACGATGAAGTCAAGAAGCTAATTGCTTGTGGCTTTATCAGAGAAGAGCAGCATCCTGATTAGGTAGCTAATGTTGTCCCAGTTCTAAAGAAAACCGACAAAGTTCGAGTCTGTATCGACTTTCGGGATCTTAATGAAGCATGTCTAAAAGATGAATTTTCTCTCCCTATCACAGACGTCATGATCGACAACACTTGTGGGTTCGAAAGAATATATTTCATGGACGGATTCTCCGGATACAATCAAATTCGGATGAATCCTGAAGATGAAAAGCATACTTCTTTCCGCACTCCTCGCGGAGTCTACTGCTATACTGTGATGCCGTTTGGTCTCAAAAACGCTGGTGCAACATACCAACGAGCCATGAGTACCATATTTCGAGATCATCTGCGCAAGACTGTCGAATGCTACGCCGATGAAATTGCTGTCAAAAGTCGTCTAAAGGAAGATCACATCCAAGACTTGAGAACTATCTTCAACCTCATGCGCCAACATCAACTCAAAATGAATCCCACCAAGTCATTCTTGGGTGTCTCTAGTGGTAAATTTCTCGGCTTTGTCATTACCTCTAAGGGTATACACGTGGATCCTGAGAAGATCAAAGCCATTCAAGAGATGCGTCCTCCACGCAACCTAAAAGAGCTATGAGGATTCCAAGGTTGACTTGCGTACATCAGGAGATTCATTTCGAATCTGTCTGGACGCTGTAGACCATTCACTCAACTCATGAAGAAAGGTGTATCTTTCGTTTGGACCGAAGAATATCAACGAGCATTTGACGACATAAAGCGGTATCTCATGAATCTACCGGTCTTGGTGCCACCAATCTCTGGCATACCATTCTTAATGTACGTCCGTGCTATGGATCATTCATTGGGTACTTTACTTGCCCAAAAGAACAAAGAAGGCCACGAACAAGCTATCTATTATCTCAGTCGTACTATGATTGGTGCTGAACACTGTTACAGTCCGGTTAAAAAAGAATGCCTAGCTCTTATGTTTGCTGTTCAGAAGACTCGGCATTACATCATTGGCCAAACTATTCATGTCATATCCTGAGTTAATCCTCTTCGGGTACTCATGAAGAAGCCTAGCACACTCAACTCTCGGCTAGCTACATGGGCCATTCTGCTAGCCCAATATGACATGGTATATGTTCCTCAAAAGTCTGTCAAAGGTCAAGCACTGGCGGATTTCTTAGCAGCCCATCCTGTTCCAGAGACATCCAAACTCTACGATGAAATTCCAGACGAGACTTTAGAATCTAACGCAGTCTCCGAAGAATTTCCTACTTGGCGCCTATTCTTTGACGGTGTATCCAGGATTGGACCCAATGGTGCCATTATCGCAGGAGTTGGAGTTGTCCTTGTTTCTCCGGACGGGTCAGCTATCCAAAGAGCCTACTCCTTAGATGAGCCTTGCTCCAACAACGTGGCAGAATACAATGCTCTACTCATCGGCCTCCAGCTTGCCAAACAACTTGACGTCGAGTATCTTGAAGTCTATGGCGATTCCAAGTTGGATGTTAATCAGGTTAGAGGAACCTATGAAGTTCGCCATCAAGACCTAGTGCCTTACTTTGAAGCGGCAATCAATATGGCTACATCATTCAAAGCCTTTTTCATTGAATATGTACGTTGAGCTTGTAATACTGAGGTAGATGCTTTGGCCAATCTTGCAGCAGTCTTAGCCATCCCTATCAAAAGATAACAGGTGATGGTCATCTCTAATCGGGAATTGTTCTGCGTCGAAAACAATCGTACTATAGAGTTCAGTAATCTTACTGAAACCAATGTTATCAGTAAAGATTGGAGAACTCCGTTCATCGACTTCGTAGTTCATGACATACTCCCTGAAGATCCCAAAGAAGCTACGAGTATTCGTCGAAGGTCTCTACGATTCTACTACAATCACACCACTAAGACTCTTTATCGGCGGACTTATGATGGCTTACTCTTATGTTGTCTTGCTGGTGATGAAGCAAAACAAGTATTGCGTGAAGCTCATGACGGTGTCTACGGAGCACATCAATTCGGTCCTAAACTACAGGATCGCATCCGACGAATGGGTTATTATTGGCCCTCTATGGTTTCTGATGCCATCGATTATGCAAGGAAATGTCGAGGTTGTCAAATCCATGCAGATTTTATTCATCAACCATCAGAATATTTTCATCCAACTGCTGCTTCCTGGCCTTTTAAAGCTTGGGGCATGGACATCATCGGTCCCATCAATCCTTCTTATTCTAGAGGACATCGGTTCATACTAGCAATAACCGATTACTTCTCCAAATGGGTTGAAGCTATACCATTGGCTGAAGTCAAGACCAGCAGCGTCATCAACTTTGTCAAATACCATGTCATCTATCGATTTGGTGTACCTCGACGAATCATCCATGACAACGGACCATAATTCATCAGCCAAAAGTTTATAAGATTCTGCGATGATCATCGGATTGACAATGTTGCTTCGACAGCCTACAATCCTACCGCTAATTGCTTAGCTGAAGCTTTCAACAAGACTATCATTAAGCTCCTCAAGAAGTTTGTGTCTGCCAACAAACAAAACTGGAGTAAAAAGCTTGGTGAATGTCTTTGGGCCTATCGAACTACGGTCCACAATCCCACAGGCTTTACACCTTTCTCTCTAGTGTACGGTTGTGAAGCAGTTCTTCCTCTGGAACTTCAAATTCCTTCTTTAAGGATTGCCATTGCTAATGAACTCACTACAGAGAACAACGATCTTCTTCGACTTCAAGAATTAGAAGCGCTCGATGAAAAGTGGCTATTAGCTCAACAGCATATTGAGTTATATCAAGCCTGCATCTCGAAGACTTTCAATCGCAAGTTAAAGTCAGAGCCTTTCAGCAAGGAGAACTTGTTCTAACAGTAAGACGTTCTATGACTATGACTCACTCGAGCAAAGCCAAGTTCGATGCAAAGTGGGAAGGGCCTTATATTGTCAGCAAAGTCTTTTCAAACGGAGCCTATCAACTTTCAGAGTTAGATGGTCGAGTTGCAATGATGCCTATCAATGGCAAATTCCTCAAGAAATACTATGTATAAATGTAACAGAGATTTTATGTAAATATGATCAGACAGTTCATAAATAAAGTTTGATTTTTATTTCATCATAACGATGTTACATGATATCAAGAAAGGTCACTATCATCCTTTTCGACATTGGGACGTGGACCACTGCCATCCTTATCAAAGACATAATCAGCAAAAGAACTGAGAACATCCTTGCTTGAACCTACCAGGAACTTGCAAGCAGTCATCCTCATGGCTTCTTCCTATTCAGTCTTTCCTAGTTCAAGCAGAAAGTCCAAGATATCCCGCGGTGGTTTGGGTGCAGACGAACCTTCGCCTACTTCTGCCTGCTTTGGCTGGACTGGATCGGCAGGACGTTCTTCAGTGCCTACTTCAATCTTCGGAACAATTTCAGCCTTCTTGGATGCATCTCCAGATGACATCTTTATGTTGAAAAGTGGAAATAATCATTCCTTCCAGATTTCTGTTCTATTTATAGGCAAAGATTCTCAAAACAACGAAACGACCCGTTCATCCGACGGTTCACCCATTCACATTCATCCGACGATTCACCCGTTCATTATCTTCATCTGACGGCTCACCCGTTCATCTGACGGTTCACCCGTTCATTATCATCATCTGACGATTCACCCATTCATTATCATCATCTGACGGTTCACCCGTTCATTATCATCATCTGACGGTTCACCCATTCACATTCACCTGACGGTTTACCCGTTCACATTCATCTGACGGTTCATTCGTTCATCATCATCTGATGGTTCGTCCGTTCATCACCATCCGACGGTTCACCCGTTCATCCGACGGTTCACCCGTTCATATGACGGTTCCCCTATTCATTCAATTCATTTGACGGTCCATCCGTTCATCCCGACGATTCATTTCGTTCATTTATTTCATTTACACCTTTTTGACGATTTATTTTCGTTCATTATCCATATCAGCAACTTATCGTCCTCGATTAAGTTGTCAATTTGAAATAATAATATTCGACAAATTATATTCTGCCACGTCCACATTACCTTTGAGCAGATATAATGAATATGATTATTTTCTAAAATCAAGAAATATATCATGTCCTGTACCTCTGAATATATTTTCTATCTCTATTATTTATATCTGAACAAGATATGCAACAAATAATAGAGCCACAACAAAATGTCTTTTTATTGATTGAAATTTAAGACATTACAAAAACATACATGCTGCAAAAGACAGAAAGATACAAGATATCTTTCTATTAAGCTGGTGGTGTCATCAAGCCGGTTATCTGTTGCCTCAGAGTTTGTAGTCGCTCTTCGTGAGATTCCATCACTCTCTTCCTGGCCTCTTCCATCCCAGATGTCTCATTGAAAGTTGGCATGGTTACCATTCTGCGAGTGATTTCATCATTATGAGCTGCGGCATACTCGTCTCTTTCTTGGGTTATAGCATCGAGTTGTTGGAGTGCAGTTTGATGCTCGATAATCTCATCTTCCAATTTTTCTTGGAGACGGGCAATCTCCGCTCTCAGTTCAGCAATTCTGCTCTCTTTTCTTTCTGCAGTAGATGTCACAGATTCCACCTTGGAATTGTACTTAGCAGATTTAGTAGCAAAAGCATCTAAGACAATCTGGAAATTTACTCTCTCAACTGTAGCTTCCTGAGCCATCCGTTCAAATTCCGCTTGAACTAAGGGTTCTACCTCCCCCTTATTGAGCTCTTTGTAGTTCTTTATTGAAGTCTCTAGCTCATTTAATATGTGTTCGAGAAAAGTGGCCTGAGGCTCGTCACCTTGCTCGCGGATAGCATGAATTAAGAAAGAGGTTGGACCTCTAACTGTGTAAAAATCAGCATCCTCTTTTTCCATCACCCTATTGATCAATGGCCCCAATGAATCGAAAAAGAATTTAGTAAATGATTGGATGACGAATTGATTGGTCGCCAGAGCACCAGGAGTCACAGCAACTCCTGTTGATGACGAGGCAGTAGGATGTTCAGTTTCTCGGACAGTAGGCTCTTTGAATAGAGGAGCAAGAGTGGAGCTGGTCGCTCCTCCTGGTTGTTCCTCTGTAAATTAAATATTATCATTTTGCCTGTCATTTGCTATTGTCAAAGAGAATCAAAAGTAAAAACAGTCTTACCAAGGTTTGATCCGGCAACTGGCCTATCATCTGTTGGTACAGATTCTAGTTGAGCAGAAGTAGCCTCAGACACTATGGCATGACTACTTTCTGCTTTGGAGCTACAGGATAAATGGCAACTGCTACTAGCAATTGTCGTCGTAGGCACTATGTCCATGCACACTGGAGGAGCTGGAGAAGATCCAAGTTCTGTAGGGATAAGAATAAAGATGTTAGCTGTCAATCTATTTAAAGAAAATTGCTAATTTCATTCTATACCTTGGAGATCAACATGAGGAGTTTCCTCCAGGGCCGTTTCTTCATCTACTATCTTTTCTGGAGATGCTTGTACCTCAACATCCTTTTCAGGATTCAAGGTATCATCAGCGTCTTCAGGAGATATCTGCACCTCAACGTCCTTCTCAGGATCTAAGGTGTCGTCAACAGCTACAGGAGACACATGCTCTTCATCGTCCCCTTCAGGATCATGTGTATCCTCAATATCCTCAGATGATGAACCCTCCTCATTGTCATCTTCCTCCGGTACCTCCCCACTGGCAGTTGCAGCGGTTTGATCAATGTAATCCTGTGAGCCGAAGTCACAGTCATATAAAGCCTCGATCATCAAACGATCCCCTTCCTCGCGGATTGCTCCCGGTGTAGCAGGAGGTTGAGTAGTATCCATCATCGGTAAAGGGGATTGCAAAGCTTCATGCTCTATCTCAGCAATATTTTCTCTGGGCTCTACGGCCTCATTTCTCTCTCACGCTGCTCGATCTCTTCCCTCCGTTCTGGACTAGGAGTTTTATGCCCAGACTCAGAAGCAGGGGTAGGAGATGGCATGGTGATTCCAGCCGCAGCATTCATCACTACCGAAGACAAAATTTGCCTTGGAGGAGAAACTGTTATCTTCTTTCTTCTGTGAGCTAGCTTCTTCTTCTATGTAGAGGCCTCTCAGGACTCTCTACGTTTACTACATCGACCTGTTTCTAAACAGAGGTCGGTGTAGCTGCTTCATCTCGAGTGGACTCGGCTAATTGTCTGGATTACGATCTGGTGGTAACCTTCTCTGAAGAATGTTCCAAGATCAATTTCTTCTTCACAGCTGGAGAAGAAGGCTCTTCTCCTTCTCTTCTTCTCCTTGACCGAAGATTTAACAACCTTTAGAGAAATTCTTAAAGGTTGGTTGACTTCCTCAGGGAAATTGGCTTCCCTGGAAGCTTCTAATCAATCGTCCATTGGCTCATGTTCTTCATCGTTATTAGGAGCTAATGTCAGTCGCTCTTTTCTTCAGACGATTTGCTGTTGCAAAACTATCAACGAGGCTATAGTTTTCAGCAAATGTATTTGTAGCTGTGTAAAATTGTGAATAAGTATATAGCATTCTTGGACCAGCATCAGTTCTGTTTGGCATCGAGAACACATTTTTTGTATCTCGAGCATTGTAGTAAGCCCAGGCCCGGGCACCATCGATCAAATAACCTTTTCCTTGTAGGCACGTGATGGCGTTACCTACATGAAATTGGTCATATCCAAACTGACGAGCGAAGCGGCTCGGCAAATATGGTTCGATGAAGCATTCTCTTCAAATTTGTATACTAGATGTGATGGTCTGATTGTCTTCAGCCATTCAAAAGACTCGACCTATTGGTTGCCTCCCAAGATCAATCAGATTTGCTGCCATATGCTCATAACCAGTTGGAGGGGGAGTGCAAAGAAAATTCCATCCTTTGTCGAGGTTCAGAGTTCTTCTACAATCCCTCAAACTAGTGTATATCCACCTGCTCTGCGAGAATATGCGTAGAAAAATGCCACCAACTGCTCCCATGGCAGGGTTCATTAATGATGGATAATGCAAGAGCAACTATCCGAATAAGTATGTGTAAGGTAACTCCAGTCTAGGGAAGTTCACCTTATCACCCTTTCACTTAATCATAAGATCAACATACAGACGAAGACCCGCGTTTATACTACAGGTCATCGCTGAAAGTAAGTCCATCCGGTAGCCGAAGACTAACCGGACATCAGCAAAAAGAACACCGCGATGGAAGCGGTCTACAGTACTTTCTCCAGGCACAATGAATCGACGTAGCCAGTACGTCAAAAATCCTGCTAGCTGGGCTTGTTTGGACATGGACCTGTAGCCCATTCTTATGAAGCTCTCCACAAATTCTCCAGCCTTAAGAGGAGAATATTGATGTTCATCCTCAACTCTGATATCCATCCTCTTATTTTCCTCCATCAGCTTTAGCACTTCACTGTTACTGAGGGGATGGAAGAAATCAGGGTTGCAGGAGTCATGATCTTTTGTCTTTTTCTCAATAATGTGGTTGAGAAAAAGATAAGTCAACCATTTGGATGAATAGCATGTGCCAGAAGAGCCACTTTGGTAATATAAAGAGCATATGTTATAATGGCACAAAAGCTCATCAAAGACTTCCACCATCTTTGAATTCTCTCGACGAAGTCTATCTAACTCGTCGTTGGTCGGGACGTACTCCTCGTAAGGCAAATCACCTATTGGTAAATATGAGATATACTTCATCTCATGAAGAGCCAAGCCCATCTATCCAAGGGGCGTCATAAACGTCCCTGTCCTGTAGTTGTACCTCTCTGCCAGAGCCAAAAACAGATGAGGATTTGGAAAGAAGCCGTATACAGTAGCGTGTACCGCATTATACAGCTCAATTTCTGAGTTTATCTTAAAACTGGACCAGTATCCAGTTAGCTATGCAGCTCAATCTTTTGATGTCTGGGTTTACCAGACCTGTCAACCAGCTGTCTTGATCCGGATATTTACCCTCTGCTTTAGCATACTCGTTAGCAAAAATCGGTGTCCTTACCGGTAGCAGCAAAGACGAGTTCTCAGGGGGAATGCAACCTTGCTTCAACCCCCTCAATAAAGTGCTGTGTCGTTCGGAAGAACTGTAGAACATGTCCCTGTTGTTCGGACCTTTCTTAACACAGATCTTTCTGGTCCGTGCCTGTTGCAAGGGAGTAATGTCCCATTCCATCCTCCTAGGATGGCTCGCATGAGCATATCTTGCTAGAGGAAGACATCTCGTTAGGTCTGGTAACTTGATCAATTTTTCCTTCCATTGAAAAGTTCTCGACTCAACTCTAGGTCTTGGTTGAGAACTTTTATCAATAGCGTCTCCGAAGAGGAACATAGGCTTCCTATGAGTGACAGCATTAACTGATTGCAAAGGCTGTCCATTTATCAGACTTAGCAGAGTCTCGTTATTCTGTACTATCAAAATAGTCTGACGAGAAGATGGAAGGGCATACTGGGGGAAGTGCACATAAGATAAGTCTTCTTTGAAATTTGGCTCAGCTAAAGTTCCAACAAATGTTTCATATTTAGGATCTTCTCTGGTGTCAACTGCATCAAATAGAAAAATCACAATTCAGTACAAATCAAAGTCAGAAATTTTGTCATCAGATTGCGCAAATATCAGATAGCGCAAATATCAAATTGCGTAACCATCAGTTTGCGCAACCATCAAATTATGCAACAATCAGATTGCGCAACCATCAGTTTGCACCAGCATCAGATTGTGCTGGCAATCTTGCGCAAATCAGCAGATTGTGCTGACTTTTGCCAGTGCAGTTCAACCGATTGCGCAAGAAGATATTCTTCATAAAAATGAAGAATAACTAGTTCGTGCAACCAAAACCCTAAATAGGGTGGCGCAGTATGATCGCATCTCTAAAAAGAGATGAATTTTGAAGATCAGTGAAGTCAAAAAGCCCTAAAAAGGGGTTTTCGATTGGGTTGCCTACCGCGTAAAGCAGGGTGCACAGTCTCGTGACGGAAGGACGAGACGCAACCCAAGCCGAAGATTCGGCGGGGGCCTTGCCCTTGTCGGCGGCGGAGGATCGTTTTGGGGCCATGAGATCGACAGAGAAGAAGGCTGAAGTCGGGATGAGCTCAGGAATTTTTCTCTCTCAAACACAAGAAAGCAAAGTAAAGAATAAGTCGAAGGATCGAGAGAACTATTTATAGTTTTTCAAAAAGAAACGGCCGCCTCAGATTGTGCCAAAAAAGCAGGGGCTGATTCATCCGATTGCGCAAACAGCTCAACATATGCGCAACTTGATTTAAATTTCAAAATTCAAAGTATTTCGAAATTTTGAATAAATTCAACTTTCGAAAACTTTGAAGGGGGTCTTGTAGGTCCTAAAAAATCAAGTTGCACCTATCAACAAAGCCATAGAATCAAGAAATACAACTTTCGAATGAACTGCACAGACATCAGATTGCACACACTAGACTGCGCACACTTTCAATTGCGCAAGCTGACGTGGCCATATCATCATTATCTGACACAATCAAATATTCTGACAGCTGACAGCACAAAGAACGAGAGACTGTTCGTTTATTGTGCCGCACAGCACTCGAGGACAGGTATACATGCAGCGCAATCTGTTTGTTGCGCAATCCATCCTAGCGTAATCCAAAGTCAGCGCAATTTATGTGGCGCACTTCATCATGACAACTGACAAAGTACACGTGACATTCATACCATTAATTGCTCGTTACGTGGCAACCGTCTGCACATGATCATACGCATTTTAATCAAATGATGCCATGTGTCCAAGACAGTTGGCCCACGACCAGACAACTGCCTGCGCAGTCTGATGCTGCGCAATCCAGTTCCTGCGCAATCCAACTTGCGCCATTCAGAATAACTAAAAGTTAGTTATTTCCAGAACTCTATAAATAGAGTTTCAAGTCTTCATTCAATGGGATCAGACATAAAGTTCAGAAATATCAGAGAGTTCAGGAGTTCTTGCCCAAGTGCTGCTGCATTCTTTCGAGGCTTTTGCCTTCAACTTTAGAGGCTACCGTCTTCAAAGTTCACATCGTCAAAGGGATAAAGCAATCGTCTTCTAGATTGGATTCCTACAGTTGTACTTTTCCAGAATTCTTGTAATCTTTACAAAGTTTGTATCAATAAAGTTCATACTTTTGTTTTTACAAACACCTGGTCTCTGAAAGTCTGTTATGTAATACAGGCTTGAGGATGGACGTCAATGCTGGGCAGATAGTGATGTCCTACAAAGGAACATACTTCGAGAAAGCTTATTATACCGAAGGGATGTTCAAACTTCAACTTGTAACTTCTGCAAAAATGATTAATACAGTTTCTTCTTCTGGTTATTCTCTTGAGTTATGGCATAATAGACTATGACATATTCATTATAAAAGAATAAACAAATGTCTAGTCTAGGGCTTATCTCCAAATGTGGGGGTAAGAAGGTGGAGAAGTGTGAGGTTTGTGCACAGACAAAGATCACAAGAAAACTGTTCAAACGGGTGAATCGAAGTACAGATCTTCTAGAGTTGGTACACTCAGATATCTGTGACTTCAGACAGTTCTCCACAAAGGCCAAGATGAAGTATTTTATTACATTCATCGATGACTACTCGAAATACGTGTTCGTCTATCTGCTCAACTCTAAAGATGAAGCATTCGAGAAGTTCAAGGAGTTCAGGATTGAGGCTGAACGTCAAACTGGGCAATAACTCAAGAGACTCAGAAGTGATCGAGGCGGAGAGTACAAGTCTATTGAATTCGCATCGTTCTACAAAGAACATAGAATTGTCAATGAGACAACTGCTCTGTATTCTCCTCAATCAAATGGAGTAGCTGAAAGGAAGAACAGGACGTTGACAGAAATGATGAACTCAATAATGTTGACTATAGGTCTTTCAAACTGCTTCTTGGAAGAAGCTACATTAACAGCTACGTTCGTTCTGAACAGAGTGTCATACGCAGATTCCGAAGTCACTACTCATGAACTATGGTTTAAAGTTAGACCCAACTTGAACATCATTCGAGTGTGGGGGTGCCAGGCATATGTAAAGCTTCCGGACTTGAAGATTCAGAAGCTTGGGACAAAGAGTACAAAGACGATCTTCTTGGGGTATGCTGAGAAAAGTGATGCTCGGAGGTTGCTTGATATTGAAACCAATCAAATCGTTGAATCTTAAGACGCCGAATTCTTTGAAGATAAATTTACGAGGCATAAGAACATTGTTATCGCGAATATTCTGGAGAGTAATGTGAGTGCACATGCGGCTATCACTTCCACAGAAGATGCTGTCCAAGAAAAGAAATTATCTTACCAGAGACAATTGTTGAACCAGAACTCGCAGAACCCAGATCTAAGCGGGTGAGGAGACAGAAGGACTTCGAAGAAGAGTTCGTCACCTATCATATGGAAGTTGATCCGCTTACCTATGATGAGGCAATGAAGACCGGACATGCTATCTTCTAGAAGGAGGCTATCATTGATGAGTATGACTCTATAACCTCAACATTACGTGGGTATTGGTCGATCTGCCTGAAGGAGCTAAACCAATCGGATGAAAGTAGATCTTCAAGAAAAAGATAAAGGCCGATGGAACTATTGATAAGTTCAAAGCAAGGTTGGTAGCCAAAGGGTTTTCTTAGAAGCATGGGATCGACTAGTTCGACACATATGCTTCAGTAGCACGGATGACAACCATCAGGATGTTGATTGCTTTGAGTACAATTTACAAGCTCGTCATACATCAGATGGATGTGAAGACAGCATTCCTGAATGGAGAGTTGACCGAAGAGATCTACATACAACAGTCAGAAGGATTCATCGTCAAGGGCCTTGAAGACAAAGTCTGCAGGTTGGTGAGATCTCTATACAGTCTGAAGCAAGATCCCAAGATGTGGCACGAGAAGTTTGACAAAGTCATTAGATCAAACGGCTACATAGTCAGTGAGACGGACAAATGTGTTTACACAAAGTTTCCTAATAGGAGAGGAGTCATCGTTTGTCTATACGTGGATGACATACTGATCCTGGGTACGAATCTAGCACGTGTTACTGAGACAAAGAAGTTCCTCTCATCTAAGTTCAGTATGAAGGACTTAGGAGAAGCTGATGTTATCCTAGGGATAAAGATCATCCGGATAGACAATGGAGTGGCGTTGTCACAGTCTCATTATATTGAGAAGATGCTCACACGTTATGGATATCAGGATCTTCCGGGGATCGATTCTCCTCAGGTGTGATAAGAAGCTGAAGCCAAATAATAGAAAAAGCGTCAGGCAGCTGAAGTGCTCAAGCGTCATCGGGAGTTTGATGTATGCAACTACTGCCACAAGGCCTGACATAGCTTTTACCGTAGGGATGCTGAGATTCACGAGCAACCCAGGTGTAGAGCTCTGAAAGGCCGTGAAGAGAGTTATGAGATATCTCAAGAGGAATCAGAATTATGTACTGCACTACAACGGATATCTGACAGTAGTGGAAGGCATCAGTGATGTAAGCTAGTATTCAGAAGCAGAGAGCGAAAGGTCCATAGGAGGATACATCTTCTCCATGGATGGAGCTGCTATATCGTGGAAGTCGAAGAAGCAGATAATGCTCTCTTATTCCTCAATGGAATCTGAGTTTTTTATACTGGCTGCTGCAGCAGAAGAAGCGGAATAGCTTCGAGAGATCATGTATGATCTTTCAGTGGTTGGTGCACAGATTCTGACGGTACCGATATACTGCGACAATCAGGCATCTACAGCGGTGGCATCAAATAATCTCTTCAATGGTAAGAAGAGGAATGTGCATTTGAGGCACAGTGCGGTGAATGATCTGATAAAGATTGGAGTCATTACCGTGATTGATATTCGGAGTCAGGAAAATCTGGCTGATCCGTTCACCAAAGGTCCAAGCGCCAGCTGGTCGAGGACACAGCAATTATGATGGGCTTGAAGACGATATGATATTCTGTCTTTATAATTCTACCATAAAGTTTTATGTTATTAGTTTAAAGAGAAATCTACTATGCATCTAACTTTTGGTTCAAAGAAGGACCACTGACGGAGAGAATATCTGGAACAGTGGATAGCCTTTCGAGACACTAAGGGGTTACGGACCCATAACCACTATTGTCTACTATCTGTTCTCTTAAAAGAACAAGTCCTGTGGGAGGATGTCTTAGATGCCTTAATGAGTTCTCAGGCATTTTGTATATCTAGTGTGCTCAACAGGAAGTACGGTAGCACAATACTACAAAGGAGCGTAAGGTCTCCATGCTACAGTGGGGTGACACCACCAAGAGGTTCCTCGGTAAGGGTAATGCCTCGGCTTTGCGAGCCATGTCACAGCGACGTAGCACCGCATATAGGCAGGTAGCCTAATATTGTAGAATAAAGAGTGGTAGTCAGTACTACAAAGAGGCCGGTAACCTCATGTTATAGTGGTGTAACACCACCAAGTGGTACCTAGAGTGGATAAAACCTTGGCTACGCGAGCCATGTCACAGTGGCATAACACCGCAAGGAAGCGCAAGGCTTCATGCTGGGTAGTTTGGCACTACAAAGCGGCTGGGATCTCATGCTACAGTGGTATGACACCACGATGAGGTGTAGCCTCGGCTTTGGGCCATGTCATAGCAGGGTAGCACCGCAAGGAAGCACAAGGCTTTATGCCAAAGGACTCTTTAAAAGAACTCACCTAGACTGTATGAAAAGAGATTCAGACCGTCTCTTGAAGGTAAACTGGTAGACGCCCAAGATACATACATCGAAACCAGGCATGCACAGGGCCTTTAATCTGCAACCGGAAGCACAGTTGATGTCATATGTGAGTGGAAAAAATTGCAGTCATGGTGCAAAATTCAAGGTGTAGTCTATTCTTGTATCATACTGTTATTTCACCCATGCAGGAAGATTTGAGTCGTTAGCGACATCTCTCCTAATGCATTATGGGCAACCACTGTGAGGAACGTTCAACTCATATATTGAGATATGTGGGGGATTGTTGGTGTTTTTGCCTTTAGACTACGAAAGATAGTCCCACATTGGCTACACCAAATGGTGAGTATCTCAATATAATGCATTGCATGTATTGAGGTGTGCACATGAGGTGTGGTGGGGCACAAGTATGTGCCATATGGGAGTATTTTCCTAGAAGGAAAAAAGATTATTTCCAACAAGGATGCAAGTTGATTTTTGTTGTGCAGACTCGGACTCGGACTCGGACACGGACTCCAGGTTGTCCCGTGCATGCGCAGGAGTGTTCGGGGGGTAGGCATGGACTGGCACACTACTATGCTGATTGTGGGATGATCTAAAATATCAAACTCTTTTTTTGAGTATTGGTATTTTAGTCCCACATCGGATAGGAGAAAAGGTGAAGTCTCACTCCACTCTATAAATAGAGCCCCGGCCTCCTTTGGAAGATGCACCAAGAAGAGAGTTAAGGGAGTCTGTAAAGTCCAGGAAGCCCGTTCAAGTCTCAAATATTGACTTACGAGCGTTCCAGAAGTTCTTCGTGAACTTGCTGGTTCCTGGAAGCAGATCGTGGTGGGGCGAATCTTGTTTTGAGCAACAGTGATCTTAATCACCCCAGCAAGAACCTTTCATCTTATTCTTTCTTCTCTTTTCTTTGAGTTGTAACTCAGTTATGTCCGTCAGCAACGGCGATTGCGAGGAAGAACGTGAGATTTATTTTCTGATTATTGTTGCTTTTGTAATCAGATTTATATTATAGTATTCCTCGTGGATCTCGAGAATAATCACAAGGGGAACGTTTGTTAGAACATCTGATCTCGACATCTAGTTCTACCATCTTCGATCAAGCCCCGGGACTAACACAATTCAATATATATAACAAGTATTAAGAATTTGAACCAATAATGTGAATAATACCTGCATTGTGGCTCTTCTTTTTCTATGCTTCCTTTGACACAGTATGCAGCACCCCACTGGAAAGAATCATTGATTTGTTACAAATGCACAAAGGGATTTAGAATAAGAAGGAAAAAATTAACTTGTTCTGGTTACTTCAGTCATTTATCTTCTGTAAACAACTACTTACATTTTGTTCCTAAACAAAAATCACAAAGCGGTAGCCTATAAAAGGCCATTTTTTATTCAGATCAGAACACGAAGCAAGTAGTGTGAGTTTGACTACACTGAATATATATAAAATGAACCAACATATGGTTACAAATATTTTAGCTCAGTATCTAATAATAGCAAGATAAGTGGCATAGGATGGGATTAGGATATGCTTACACAAACTGTTTCTTTTCTTGCCTCCAATGTACAAGTCCTAGTTGGAAGTTCAGGTGTGCCTCTATGGTCTATGCAAGATGAAAGAGAAAAAAAACAAAACAAAGACCATCAATATCCCACACTTGCACTATAATAAAAAAAATATCAGTTTTCTAAACATTTGGAGAAGTGGTACCTCACCGAGATCAAACACAAGCCTGTAGTCCCTGATGTAGCCTATGATTTTCTCGTCAAAATCAAAACTAAGGTTCCATACTAGTGACCCATAACCAAAAACCCACAACACAATTTTGTTATGGTTGGAATTTATACTTGTCAAAAAAGTGTTTTACTATTTCGTCTTGTAAAACAATTTGCACGACTCCAAATAGTTACTGCAGGATGCAAGATTCAATTGTTGAATAATACTCCAAAAGTGACTCCAAGTGATATACTCGAGAATTATCGATTGATTTTCAAATTCAGAACTATTCTAACAATGCTAAAATGGAAACACATATTATAAGGGAAAAACAAGTTTTACCTATGAGCACCCTCAGCACAATAGCCCAATAATCTCACCAAGTTCTTGTGCCGGACACTCCCAATTGCTTCCACTTCAACCTTGAATTCCCTTTCGGCTTGCCCCCTAAAGATGACAACATAAAAAGTAAAAAAAACTTAATAGCAAGCAATGTAACAAGACCAGCTAGCTAAACATGCATATTTCTCAATCACCCAGTGGAACTGAAGCTACCATTCCTGAATCAAATTCTAAACAAAAGTCAATTAGTAACTCATATTGTATGTGAGTAACATAAGATTTACTATGTTCTGTAGCTTTGAAGCAAAGTTCACATTTTGAAATAAAATTCTAAACCAACACACAAAATGCACACAAATGGGTTCAGCAATTATTGAGCAAATTCTTGACGGTGATATTAGAATTGTTCGGCAAGACCTCATGGTACACAATCCCGTATGCACCCTCCCCAATCACATTCTCGTCGGCTGAACTCATTCCAGACCACTTGGCTTCCAAACAAAAAACAAAAATTACAATTTTGACCAAATGATGTCAATCAAAAATAGCAACCCTAACCAAAATCAGCAAAAAACTTGAAATGGTTATCATCAACCAACTGAATCAAATTGAACCCAAGAAAAAAAAAAATGGGTCTCTAAACTCATTCCATTCAAAAATAAGCTGAAAATTTTGCAATTTTCACCATTAATATTCCTAAGCCTAATCGAAATCTAAATCAAAACCAAAACCAACAAGAAATTTGCATATATGATGATGGCTTCGATCGGACCATGAAACCCTATAAATTTTCAATTTTCAAGGGGAAAAAGGTTTTTTTTATAGCAACATGTTGTCCTCTTCGAAATCCTAGAATTTGATAAAAAATTAAGGATATTTGAAGAATAATTTTTAGTCGATTTTGATACTGACCTATAGTGTAACCTAGATCTATCATGATGTAGTACTCTTAGGTACTTAGCGGAGAGAATCGGGAATGAGAGAGTAACCTAGAACTGCAAAAAACACTAACCCTAGTCGCTGGGAAATGAGAAACCCTTACTAGTGGCTGACATCCATGGGCGATCAGAGCAAGAGAGAGCTTGGGTGCACATCGTTGTACATCTTCTAGAGGGGGACGAGGTAGTGGGTTATGTTGTTAAGAAGAGAGGAAGGTAGGCAGAGAGGAGATGGAGAGGAGGAATTTTTGGAGTTAGATGAATTTTTAGAATGGAGAGGGAAGGAGAGAGAGTTCGCTTTTCCAAAAATAATGAATAGATTATGGGGGCTAGAGAGTGTAGTAGAGAGGAGGCCGGAGCAGGATAAACGGTGTGGATTTACGGTGAGAGATCCAATGGCTAGAAATGTTCTCAAAAAAATTTAGGGATGAGCCTCCAAATAATTGTTATTCCTGCCTAGATCATTTGGAACGTTCTCAGGATTTATTTCGGATAGAATGTAGTAACAGTCCCAAATAAGATATTAATTTTCCAATCTGTCCCAAATAAAACTATTTTTTGTTAAAATTATCCGTCATAGTGATTAATTGTTTAGGACGTTTCGAACTAGCGTTCCTCATAATGTCGTCCCAAAAGGACACTTTTTTTGTAGTGACCTTTGCCTAAATTCAACAACCTTAGGTAGCCCATTTAGCCACAGTTTTGAACCAAACAAACAATTAGAGGGAGTTGCAATACCTTATACAATACATTAACAAAACAATTAGTAAGTACTAGTAAATGTAAATTGAATTTATTGTCATTACACTAAACAAATAACACAACAGAATGTGTTTACTTATATTATAAAATAGTTAAACTAATATTAGCTGGGGTTATTTTCATAAAACTAACTGAATAATAAAGCACAATGTGTTTACTTATACAATAAAATCTAAAACCATCAATAAGTATTGGCATATTTAATTTAGTTGTCATAAACTACATTCAATTATAACACAGATTTGTTTACTACTATAACAAAATAAAAAATCATTGGTGAATAATTTAATGTAGTTTCATAACACTAAGCTAATTATAAAACAAATTTGTTTAATTGTACAATAAAAAAATCAGTACAATTTTAATCTTAAATTATTAGTTTACTTCTCTAACTTTTGATCTTAGCATACTGCATAACAATCATAGTGGACCACGAACTACAGCAAATTATGTTGCAATGTCGGAAGCACACTCATCCCAAAGGGTCAAATTGATGGTGTTAATGTTGTAAACACACAAAGAACACAAAGTTAGAATAATTTAAATTATATAAGAAAAATAGATTTAGATTTTGGAAAAAAATTGAAATACTTATTGTCGATCTGACATCTAAACAGAAACTCGTTTGATCTCCTTTCCATTAGAATTGGTGACCTCAATTTCACCAACAAAAGATACCTTTCCAATGATGTTTGCACAGAAATATAAAATAGTTGTATCAATTATTAAATTAACTGTTTAAATTTAAATTAAAATACAAATAACAAATAATTTTATCTATTAGAAATGAAGCATCAAGATTTTGAGATAAAACATCTTCGAAGGGGACGAAATTAAATATCCAATTTTTAATTGGAGAAGTATCCAATTCTTTTAAGCAGGTTGAATAAAGAAAATGTATCTTGAATGGGTGCTTAGTAGCATATTCTCCTCCATTTTTTGCTACCACAAATTTATGAATTATGTAGCATTTTTCTTCTTCCAACTCGTTCATATACTTCAGCAACAAAGAATGCTTCATCATTGCTTGAATGGTTGTCCTGATAGATGTAAGAATATAAGATGATGTTTATAATAATAATATTAAAACATAAATACCTTTATAAAAAAATTACATTCTCATCTAATAGCACCATATCAATACATTTGTATTGATCTCTCTGATTATACACAAGAAACCACCAAAGACGAATAACCCTAACGTTGATTCTCCATATCTCTTTCTCAGGGTTAACATCACTAAGAAAGTCGTACCTTCTTGCCATCTAATAAAAAATCGCATAGAAACAATAAAAATTAGGAGTAAAATAGAGATACATTAAAAAATAAAAACCAAAGTAATTCATTTACAAATAGTATTATATATATAGCTAAACAAACACTTTAAGTTGAATCACTGCACAATAAACAAAAACTTACATATAAAACAAATATGATACTGGATGAACTAAAGGTGCTTACTATAATTAAACAATTACTGGATGAAACAATTACGGTTAATGAAGTGAAGTAGGACAGAAAAGCATTTACATGAGAAAAAAAGTTTGACAAAGCACAAATGCATTCCTACAACTGATGTTGTGTATATATATCAATTCAAAAGGTACGAATTAATAATCCAATTAAAGATATTTATTGTTATCACAATTATACATGCTAACGTTTGAGATTTCTATGTATTATTATGGGACCATTTGGTATTTGCTTGCTTGAATGCCTGATCTGCTTTGGAAAAGTTGGAAAGTAGTAATGAAAATATGTGCTATTGTGTGGTGGTGAACCTGGCACTTGATATGGTATGAAAAAGTTGGAAACTTAATTTGGAAAGGTGTAATATTGTGTGACAATGTTAATTATTAAAATTAATTTGTCTTGAAAAATTGGAAAGAAGTAATATGTGATGGTTGCTATGAAAAATTAAAAAATAACTTTCCAAGTAATGGTGGTTGCTTTGGAAAATTAAAAAAAGTTTTCAAGTAATGGTGGTTGCTTTGGAAAATTGGAAAGAATTTATGTGGATGTAAATATGTTGGCACTTTGTACGGTATTAATTTATTTTTGAAATTTGAAAAGGTGTGTTGTGTGATGGTGTTAATAATTGAAATTAATTTGTCTTGAAAAATTGGAAAGGATTAACATGTGATGGCTGGTTTGGAAAATTAAAAAAAAAGTTTTCAAGTAATGGATTATGCTTTGGAAAATTGAAAAAATGTTTCCAAGTATGGTGATTGTTTTGAAAAATAGGAAAGAATTTATGTGTGGGTGTAAAGATGCTGGCACTTGGTATGTTATTAATTTACTTCAAAAATTTGAAAAAGTGTGTTGTGTGATGGTGTTAATAATTGAAATTATTGTTTCTAGGAAAAATATGGAAAGAATTAATGTGATAGCTGCTTTAAAAAATTGAAAAAAAACTCAAAAAAGGAGAAAAAGACACATCAGCAATAATTAATGCTACCAATAGCTCTAGCGGTTACTGTTTATATATATATATATATATATATATATATATATATATATATATATATATATATATATATATATATATATATTAGCATACAATCATATATGTTAATATAAATCCCTTTTTAGCTGCTCGCTCGGAGCTTGCTACACTTGATCGAACCGGAATATTTATATCACAGGGAGGCCTTTAGCCATGCCTCCAATGTGAGAGAATAAAAATCCAACAATTTATTCTCTCAAATACATCTCTAAGTTCTATATTTGACTTGGTATCAGAGCAAAGATCCGCGAGAACTTTTTCTCTTTCTTTTTAATTTGATTGTTTCTTAGATCAGTTTATGTTATAAAAAAAATCTTTCAATTTGATTGTTTCTTAGATCAGTTTCTGGTCAAGAACATTCTTTTCAACTTGATTACTTCTTAGATCAGTTTCTAGTTAATAACTTATTTCCTATATCAAAAACATTGATCCGATCTGTTGACTGTTTCCTTCGACCTATCAAAATATGTTTTTCAAGTCGATTCCACTGCAACTTTTTATGGGTAATGCAAAACAAACGCTCTTCTATGATCAATGAAGCATCAATGAAGCCCATAAGGTTGAGATCATTGTCAACACCTCAAATTCAGGTTTTGGATAGTTGTGAGATACTAAGCTCATTGGTACTAATTTTCAGACGTGGAAGATAAACATGTCTATCTATCTCTATGAAATGCACAAGATGGGACATGTGACTAAAGAAATCAAGGATCCAAATGAGGCTAATGGGGAAGCATATGCAAAATGGAAAGATATTGATGGGTATGTGATGGCAGTCAAGTTTAGGTCCATGACAAATGATGTGATACAGAGTGTAAAACCACTGAAGTAATTTGGAAAATACTAGGGGATTTATATACCAATGAATCTGATTTTATACAGTCTCATGAGCTGATGTGCAAGGCTGCTAGTATGACATAGAGTGGACAACCAGTGTCCGTGTTTTATAAAAAGCTAAAGAATGTGTGGGTTGAGATCGAACAGAAGTGTCCTTGCAAGATCAAGAACCATAATGATATATGTGGTACTAGAAGGAAAAGAAACTCGAGCGAATTCATGTGTTCTTGAGAGGGCTGGATGTTAAACATAGCAGTGCCAAGAGAGAGCTACTCAGGATGATAAATTCTTCTAGCTTGACTCAACTTTCACATACATCTGTTAGAAATTATTATTGCCTATTGATTCATGAGATGAAGAACAAAAATAAATAAATACAAAAGTGTACCTGAATCCATTGATTGGGGTTCGATCTTCCAACCTGTTACGACCCTTAATAACAAAGATGATATCTTTGTTCCTCTCTCTGTTGATGGGGATACAGAAGCGAATAGAAAAAAACCCTCTCTTTGGTAGCCTTATGAGTTGGGGATCACAACCCTAATGAATATATATATATATATATATATATATATATATATATATATATATATATATATATATATATATATATATATATATATATTGATATTTCTAATTTGGCCCCTCATCAAATTAGATTTATCTTTGGTATTTACACTCCGGTATCTACACATTATTTACATGACAACTACATCCTTAAGCCAACTTTTCAAATATACCACTTTAATTTGGCTTAATTATTTAGATAACTCAACACAATTAATTTTACACGTGTGGACCGTAATTATTGAATAATTCCAACAATCTCCTACTAGGCCACATATGTAACCTTATAATTGTGTTAACCTTAGTGAGCTCATAAATTGCTATCTTAATCCTTAGGGTATATCCGGACAATCTCGTCCATTAACCATAATAACATAGGATCAAAGCGGCCTTCGTCACATATAGCGTAACTAAACTATCAATGGTCACATATACCAATATAGCTAAACGACATAGATCAATCATGAATGCGTAGCATGAAAATTACACGCAATGTGATCAATATATGTCTATTTCCATCTGGTCCTCCTTAATTTTAGTGAGATCAAGACTTTAACATAACAAAACAGAATGAACTGAATTTTCTATATATCTTATCAGATAAATATCCAAAATACTTTAATACATAAATGTATCCAAAACCAAATAGCACCCAAATACATAAAATATAAACTCTCACTATATTGCCATATTCTTAATTAAGATAGCAACCATATGAGCATTATGCTCATGAAAGACCATGGGTGATAATACTTTTGTGAGCGAATCCGCTAACATGGAATTTGTTCTAATGTGCTATATGGATACTTTAACCATTCTGAATTCTTTCCTTCACAACTAAAAACTTTATGCCAATATCCTTTGACTTATACAAGTTCTTGTTGTTATTGGAATACAGTATTGCATATTTATTGTCACACCATAATATGAGTGGTCTTTCAATACCCTTTTGCAGTCCTGAATGGATGCCTCACAACATGCTATAAACCTTGTTGTCATGGTAGAAAAAGTTATGAGTGTCTGTTTGACACTTATCCAAAAAAAATCTTCACCAGTTAACAGGTAAACATAACCTGATGTGGATCTCATGCTGTATTGGCATCCAGCAAAATCGGAGTGAGAATACCTTATGATCTCAGAATTATCTGATCTCCTACAAAGAGCATATAATTCCTTGTTCTCTATTAATAACTTAATATTTTGGCTGCTACCTAATGATTCATCACATATTTGCTTAAATATCTGCCTAGCATTCCAACTATATACATAATATTCGGATGCGTACATACTTGAGCATACATTAGACTCCCTACAATTGATCATGAACGGGAAATCTATTGTATTTTTTTAATTTTAAGGCTATTCTTAGGGCACTTGATTGAGACTGAACTTGTCTCCTTTAGCGACATGTGTCACCTGGTTTGCATTAAGTACTTTAATCGATATACAAAACCAGAAAATTATATCTACTCCCACTGAACTTGTGATACATACAATCTTCAACGGTGTTTATCTCAAAACCAAACGAGATAATCACTTGGTGAAATTTTGAAGTATCTTTGACGAGAAGCATGCTTGAGTCCATAAATAGATTTTATCAGTTTGCAAACCATATTCTTTGGGTCTTCTGACACAAACTTTTATGGTTACACCATATAAATTATTTTGTCAATGTTATCATTGAGAAATACCGTTTTGACATCCATTTGATGTAACTCAAGATCAAAATGTACAACAAGTGCTATGATTGTTTTAGAAGTGTCTTTCAAAGAAATCGGAGAGAAAGTCACTTTAAAATCAATCCCTAACTTTTGAGTAAAGTTACTAGCTATAAGACGTACTTTATACCTCTCCACATTACCTTTCGAATTCTTCTTGGTTTAAATATCTATTTGCAACCAATGGACTTCGTACCTTTTGGTAATGGGACAAGTTCTCAAACTTTATTGTCTTGTATAGACTTATTCTTTATTTATTGTATCAATCACTTTGAAAATTGGAACTTTTCTTGTCCTGATGGAAGTTGATTGGATCTTCTTCCAATATTCCACAATATTCTTCATGTTCCTGGAGCAATATAAAAAAATCATCCAAAATTACATTTCTTCTTTCTCTGGTGGACCATCTTGACATTACCGGTTCTTGAGGTTGTTGAGTTTGTTCCTCAGGAATAATTACCTTATCTTGAATGGGGGTGCCTCTACGTTGTCTTGTTAAGGTATCTCAACAATGACTTGTATAGGTAATTCGACATTGTCTTGTTGAGGTTTCACATTCACTTCTTGATTAATGACAGGTACATAATCCTGTACATCGTCAAAACTGATAGTATGAATCGCAATCGATTCCTCCTAAAAGACGATGTCCCTAACTTTATTTCTCCGCTAAACTCAACATCCTAAAAAACTATTACACTTCTCGTCTCAAAAAAATTCTTTGTGTGGGTTCATATAATTATTAACTCCTTGATCTGTTAGCATAGCCAATAAAGTAGCTGCTTATAATTTAATTTTAGTCTATCTTCTCTTTACACATTCAATATAGACATTAAAATCTATAATATAAATGGAATCCAAATCCCATGAGACACAAGTCGTTCAACTCTATTTCTAGAGATGTGACCTAATCGCTTAAGTCACAATGAGGCTAAAAAAATTATTGTTAATTTTGCGTTTAGTACCACATGACTCCACTTGCAAGGTTTTATTGTAGATGCAATAGTTTCAAGTGATTATAGGTTATCATAAACCTTAAGGGAACCGTATTTGAATTTGAGATAGACTAAACTTATTATTTCCAAATGACCAATGATAACCAGATTTATCCATTAAGGAAACTGAAACTGAAACTGAATTTCGTCTTAAAGATGGTACAATAAAAGTGTGTATTAAATTCAAATAATAATCGGTTTCTAATAGTAACCTAAAATGTCCTATTGCTTCCATTTCTACCGAATTTCCATCACCCACATAGATGTATCTTTTACCATCAATTGGCTTTCGGTAGCTCATGTAACCTTGTCTAGAACACTAATGTGGATAGTCGCATCAAAATCTAACCACCATGAGTTTCTTGGTATTAAAACTAAATTAACCTCAGAACAGACCAAATTTAGAAATATATTTTTCCTTATATACCATGCGTGGTTTTTGTACATTTCTTTTTTTTATATGTCTTGACTTGTCATAAAAGAAACAACCCTTAATTTTATATTGTTGTTTATTTTGAGCTGGATCCTTAGTAGCTTCTGTATTTTGCCCCTTTTGTCTTTAAAGTTTGTCCCCATTAAACATGTAAACTGAATTTATATTGGCAGATATTTTAGTATATTAACTGTAAAGAGAACAAACGACAAAACAAAAATGCTCCAATTAATAACCAGAAATAAAATATAGTCAAACAGATTCAAATAATGGTGAACCCCATCAAGAGACCTAGTACATCATTAATATCAAGTCTTTGGACAGTGATATTAACTACAAGTGATACTCTTAGGGTAATGATCAAACGTTGACAATAAGTCATGTCAAATAATAAGCCTATCTTTGGATCGGGTTATTATTCACATGTAAATCTTATAATTGTCACACATTTATCACCACAAGTATGTGTGTAATTCGGCCAAGTATTAACTTTCCTTTGGGCCGACTAATACTCGCATGAATGTACACACACAAACATCCAACATCCCTCGTAGGCAATCTACGGAAGAGAGGTCACTTTGGCGATATTTTGTTTCAATGAGTCTATTTAGAATATTAGACAACTATTGCTAGTCACAAAAGGCACCAAAAATTTGAATCATGACTAAATTTTACAAAACCGAATCATGTCCAAAACCTTATGTACATGCATATTTAAAGTTAAATAATCAATAATCAACAGATTGGATTGTACTGAATATATGCATCAGAAGATTACATCAAATAATTCATAAAGATTACACCAAAATTTATTTACTACATGATAAACATCTAAATCTTTTGCATGATTTAAAAACATGAATTTTAATTTGACCAAACATAGCATTATCAACTTAACAAAATTCATGTAATAATCTACCGAAGACAAAATTCTAACTTTTCTGTAGACTGAATCATGTAAATATGTCATTACGTTCCAAATTGAACTTGTGTATCTTTGACACAATCAAACCTTTCCTTATACATATAGAAACCATTATGCTTAATAATTTAATATGGAAGATATTTCTTTAAACTTACCCTTGCTAAGATCTTCCACTTTAACCATAGTTGTAAATGTAACCAAAAGAAAATAAATCCAAACTTTAGTATCAATCTGAGCTAGTAATCAACAGTTGTACGAATTGCATGGAACCAAAACAGGTGATGCATAGAGTCAAACTAAACAGTGAGCCGAAGATTTGTGAGGAAAGTCTGAAGTTAAAATATATTACTACTTTCTTTTCCTCTAATTTATTGAATTTAGTTTGTTATCGATGCAAAGTATGAATCCAGTTCGAAAAATTGATTTTCGTTAACACAAGCTTTAGTCAAACTAAACCGTGAGCCCAAGGATTAATTCAATAAAACAATTAAATACTTACAACTGCTGCACTTGCAACTCATTCGTATTGCAGCAATATCACATCATATGCAAAAATATGAAAATTGTTGCTTGACAAGTAAACATTGGCCATACATACTAGTAGGGATCATCATTTGGCCCGAAGTCCATGGACGTCGGAAAAGTCCGTCCGGTCCGATGGACCAAAGTCTGATACAGTCCGTTTATTAGGGTAGTCCGACCCGGTCTATATTAGTATAGGACAGGACTTGGACTATGCATCCGCCCGAGGCCCGTCCGATTAATAAGCTTATGTGTTACTTCTCTATTGTTAACAGAAAATGAGAGTGAGACATATAGCATGTTCATATTATATATTACCAACAAATACTCATAGTGTCAGCTAGGAATCGCCGATCACTATTCACCAATGTCATTCCCTAATCAAAGCAGTCCTTCCAAAAACATGTGGCTAATGAACTGCTAAAATGAAAAGAAGAAAAAAAATCTGCAGAACATAATTGAGATTTTTTGCATTTTGAAAGTAGTCCTTAGTACATGTTCAAGCAAACCTTTGTACTAAGGCTTAACTATTACTTTTTTTAAGCCCATCTTAGTCCGTCAAACGCTAGAGCTCTAATCTGCATTACCTTTGTTTTGAAGCCCAAACCTTTGTATCAGTTCACGCAAACCTTTGTACTAACTACTACGGCTTAACTATTATTTTTTTATATTTTGAAAGAGTAAAATATACAAATTATCAATTTTTATAGAACTAGTCCGATCCGATCGGACTTGCTCCGAAAAGTCCGAATCTTGTGGGCGGGCTTGGACTTCATAAATAATAATTAAGTCCGGTCCGACCCGGCCCAAAATTTTTTTAGGACAAAAAATACCGATCCATGTCCGGCCCGAGCCCGTACTTTATGGACTTGGGTGGCCTGACCCGACCCAATGCCGAACCCTACATGCTAGAGTATTTCAGGCTAAGGAACATATAAAAATAGTTGATCTAGCCTAATATGCAATTATGACAACAAGAATGCTACGCCATTGTGAATGAATACCAGCATCAGGACAATTATGTGGATCCCCACTTTTCTATTTCTTAACATGACCAATTATTTATTATTATTACGATAAATTAGAAACATTGCTCAAACAGTCATCGGACAGGGAAGCAAAAATTAACAAGGGCCCATCCAAAAGATTCGATCAGTTTTCATAATATTTTGATCCAATATATATATATATATATATATATATATATATATATATATATATATATATAAATATATATATATATATATATATATATATATATATATAGGTAGGAACGACGGACTCAGAATAACATGTGTATTAAAAAACTGTGATCGATCATAAATTAAATAAATCGAATTATCTAGGGTTCCAGAACAAGAAATAGATCCTAAAACTTCAAACTCATGAATCAAACAAGGGAGGCTCTGATACCACTTGTTAGAAATTATTATTGCATGTTGATTCATGAGATGAAGAACCAAAAAAAAATTGCAAAAGCGTACCTGAATCCATTGATTGGGATTCGATCTTCCAACCCACTACGAACCTTAATAACAAAAATAAAATATTTGTTCATTTCTCTGTTGATGGGGATACAGCAGACAATAGAGAAAATTCTCTCTTTGATGGCCGTATGAGTTGGGGACCATAACCCTAATGAATTTATATATATATATATATATATATATATATATATATATATATATATATATATATATATATATATATATATATATAATTTGGCCCATCATCAAATTAGATTTATCTCCGGTATCTACACATTATTTTTATGACAATTATACCCTTAAGCCAATTTTTCAAATATACCACTTTAATTTGACTTAATTATTTAGATAGTCCAACACAATTAATTTTACATGTGTGGTTTCTAATTATTGAATAATTCCAACAACATATGTATGGATGGTCTCAGGAAGAGAGTCACAATCTGAAATGTCTTCCCATACTCTTTCAGGAATTGGCAATGGATGTATAAGACCTTCGGGTGATACATTCTCACCTTTGTCCTCTGAAAAATGTCACAATTCCTGATATAGTTTTGAACACCCTTCCTTCCAATAACATGCTTTCCTGAGTCTTTGCAATGCTTTATTGGTTCCTGAATGCCCTCTACTTAGTGCATCATGATGTTCCTTGAGCTAGTAAGAACTATTGGGTTTTGGCCTTTTTTGTCTTAGAACTTTAGTCCCATATCGGCTAGGCCAAAGGAGTTGTATCTCTATATATTAGCTATGCTCTTTTAGATATGCACATGTGGTGTGGAGGTGCACATGGGTGTGCCATGTGGGATTATTTTCTAATGGAAAAAGACTAAATCAACAATTGAAAGCATTCATGCTTTTTGCTCTTGGGAAATTTATTTCCATTTGGAGCTAAGCCCCATAGGGGCTTAGCGACTCGGACTCTGACTCGGACACGGACACGGACTCATGAGGCGTAATGTGGTATTTTTTTGGCTCAGATCGTGTCTGTGCACGATTGAGCAGTTACAGCATGTTCGGGACAGTTTCTTCCCACATCCCGAACATGTTGCTAACTTAGCGGTTACAAAGCGAGGCTATATAAGCTTTTCTGCTCTCTCTCTCTCTCAAGGAAGTAGTTCAAAATTCACATAAGGTAGAAGTGTTTTTAGCACCATTCCTTACGTGTTTCCACAGAGTTTGAGAGGGAAGAGAAGCAGTGCATTAGCGCTACTTAGTACAGGAGTCTGTGCGCCTTCCGAGGAGTTAGAAGAGCAGAGTGTTCCTAAGTTCTCCGATGAACTTGCTGGTTCCAGGAAGCTGTTCGTGTGGGGCAAATTAAGCTTTGAGCAACGATGATCATTCACCCCAGCAAGCCATCTTCCATCTTTCGTCTGTCATCGCTGCTGTTTTTAGCATTTCGATTTGTACCTTCTATTTATAAGTGCTACTGTCGTTTGTTACTATTACGAAATCTTTTTAGATTATCGTAATCCAGAATCCTTCTAGGATCTCTGTTGTGCACCATCTTTGAATTGTTGCGTTGAAACGTCGTTTTTACAATTGTTTCATTTTTTAGTTTTCCATCGAAAATTGTGCCCCAGATCTAACAATCTCAAAGCTTAATTGCTACGATGGAAAACTTTCATGCTTCACTAATCAATCCTAACTTCTCTAAGTTAGAACAATTTGATGGTGAGCACTATCAAATCTGGAAAAGAAAGGTTTTCCTCAATCTTCAGTTCTCTGATGTTGATCACGTGCTGATTGAGGAGGAACCTACTGTTCCAGAAGCTGGATCTGCAGCCGCAATCGCTATGGCTGCTAAGAACCAGAACAAGTGGAGAAGGGAGAATAGCATTTGCAGGCTTATGATCCTAAATGCTATGGAAGATTTCTTTGCTGAATTTTATTCAAAGAAGACTGTTGCCAGAGAGATTTGGGAGTCTCTGGAGAAACTTTATGATGAAGATAAGAACCAGAGCAAGATATTTCTTGTTGAAAAATATCACAAGTGGTTCTTTGAAGACGAAAAGCCAATCCTGCCGCAGGTGACGGAGTTCCTGAAGCTGCGACAGAAGTTAGAGGATGAGGCGATTCCCATTACCGACAAGTTTGTGGTTGGTGGGATCATCTCTAAGATTCCTGCTCGGTGGAGCAAGTTCTATGCAAATATGCATATGAAGAAGTTGGAGATTTCTCTCGAAGATCTCCTGCAGAAAGTGTATGTTGAGGACCAGATGTGGGCTCAACTGAAAGTGGACGCACTATCCAAGCAATTGGCTAACGCCAATATGGTTCATACCAGGGAACCAAGGGGAAAGCAGGTGGCTTCCCACAGTAAGAAGAAGGACCCTAACAATCTGAAAGTCAAGGGGACTTCCTTCAAGCAAAAGAAGCCAAAGTTCCATTTGGCTTACTTCAAGTGTGGCAAGAAAGGCCACTTCAAAAGTGAATACAAATCCAAGGCCAAGCAATCAGAGCAAGGTGAGCCTAGTAAGGTCTCAATGAGCACTGATGTTGTTTCTATGATTGTGCAGGTCACTGCGGTTGGGCCTGATTCTGACTGGTAGGTAGACACTGGCGCCACTTGCCATGTCTGTTCTAGCAAGGAGTGGTTCACCACCTATACACCTACTTCTGAAGTAGTTATTGTGTCAAACCAGGCACAAACTGAAGTTCTCGGGGTCGGGACGGTGGTGTTGAAGCTGACTTCTGGCAAGACTCTGATGCTTCAAGGTGTGAAGCATGTACCTGCTATTGCTAAGAACCTAATCTCAGGAGGCCTCCTCTGTAATACAAGCCTGAGGATGGACATCAATGCTGGCCAGATGGTGATGTCTATTAAGGGAACATATTTCGGAAAAGCTTTTTATACCGAAGGAATGTTCAAAATTCAGCTTGTAAATCAGTCCAATATAATTAATGCAATCACTCCTTCCGCTTATACATTTGAGTTGTGGCATAATAGGCTAGGACATGTTCATTGTAAACGAATAAACAAAATATCTAGTCTAGGACTTATCTCCAAGTGTGGAGGTAAGGTAGAGAAATATGAAGTTTATGCTCAAATGAAGATCACAAGGAAATCCTTTCCTCGGGTTTATCGAAGTACAGATCTTCTGGAGTTGGTACACTCTGATATCTGTGACTTCAAACAGTTCTCTTCAAAGGCCGGGATGAAGTATTTCATAACCTTCATTCGATGACTTCTCTAAGTATTATTTGTCTACTTGCTGAAGGCTAAAGACGAAGCATTCGAGAAGTTCAAGGAGTTCAGAGCCGAAGCTGAGCGACAGACTGGACAACAACTCAAAAGAATAAGAAGTGATCGAGGTAGAGAGTACAGGTCTCATGAATTCGTATCGCTCTGCAAAGAACATGGAATTGTCAATGAGACTACGGCTCCGTACTCTCCTCAATCAAATGGAGTAGCAGAGAGGAAGAACAGAATGTTAACAGAAATGATTAACTCAATGATGTTGACTGTAGGTCTTCCAAAGTGCTACTGGAGAGAAGCTGCATTGACGGCCACTTTTATTCTAAATAGAGTGCCTCATGCAACTTCAGACATTACTCCTCATGAACTCTGGTTCAAGGTCAGACCTAACTTGAATGTCATTCGAGTGTGGGGGTGTCTGGCATATGTCAAGCTTTCAGATCTGAAGATTCAGAAGCTTGGGAGAACAATGAGGGTGTGCAAGAAACTGAAGTTTTCAATGAAGAAGTAGTCCAAGAAGATGTTGTTGTTGAAATAACGATTGAACCATAACTCGTTGAGCTATCAGCGAAGCATGTGAGAAGGCCGAAGGACTTCGGAAATAACTTTATCACCTATCATGTGGAAGCAGATCCCCTTACCTATGATGAGGCGATGAAGACCAGAGACGCAATTTTCTGGAAGGAGGCAATTGACAATGAAATTGATTCCATCACCTCAAATAACACTCGGGGGGTAGGCGTGGACTGGCACACTACTATGTTGATTGTGGGATGATCTAAAATATCAAACTCTTTTTTTGAGTATTGGTATTTTAGTCCCACATCAGATAGGAGAAAAGGTGAAGTCTCACTCCACTCTATAAATAGATCCCCTTGGCCTCCTTTGGAAGATGCACCAAGAAGTCCGTAAAGTCCAGGAAGCTTGTTCAAGTCTCAAATATTAACTTACGAGTGTTCCAGAAGTTCTTCATGAACTTGCTGGTTCCTGAAAGCAGATCGTGGTGGGGCAAATCTTGCTTTGAGCAATGGTGATCTTAATCACCCCAGCAAGAACCTTTCCTCTTCTTCTTTTTTCTCTTTTCTCTGAGTTGTAACTCAGTTCTGTCCGTCAACAACTGCGATTGTGAGGAAGAATGTGAGATTTATTTTTTGATTATTATTGCTTTTGTAATCAGATTTATATTATAGTGTTCCTCGTGGATCTCGAGAATAATCAGAAGAGGAAAGTTTGTTAGAACCTCTGCTCTCGACATCTAGTTCTACCATCTTTGATCAAGCCTCGTGACTAACAATCTCAAAGCAAGATCCTTGTAGATGGAGAACAGCCGTGCGAAACTTATGGATACAAGTTTCAACAAACTTGAAAAGTTCGACGGGGATCATTACAACTCTTGGAAGAGGAAGGTGTGCATGAATCTACAACTGGCAGAGATTGACTACATTCTGACAGAACCAGAACCGGAGATTCCAAACGAAGATGATGTTACTTTTCGGGCAGTTGCGATTGCAACCGCAATAGAGAACAAATGGAGAGAGACAACAATCTCTGCAAGCTGATAATTTTGAAATCCATGGAGGATACTCTGGCGGAGTCATACAGCAAGACAGACCATGCTAAAGTCGTTTGAGAGTCTCTAGAGAAGCATTATCAGGCGGATGAGAACCTCAACAAGATCCATGTGACTGAAGAAGTCTGGAACATACGATTTGAGGAAGACAATACGATGTTGCCTCAAGTCAAGGAGTTCCTCAAGTTATGTCAAAATCTTGAGGACGATAGCATGCCACTTATCGACGCTTTTGTCGTAGGGGGTATAGTTGCCAAGCTTCCGTCAGGATGGAGCAGTTTTATCTCGGACATGCACATGAAGAAGATACAAATCAGCCTGGATCAACTACTTCACAACATCAATGTTAGAGATGAGTTGATGGCTAAAAACAAAATGGAAATATTGTCCAAATAGTTGGCAGAGACCAACTTGGTGCATACGGGGGACTCCAAAGGGAAGTATAAGGTTTCTCACAACCAGAAGAAGAAGGACTTCAACCATCTGAAGATGAAGTCGGCTTTATTCAAGTCAAAGCCAAAGCCCAAATCATATGTGACTTGCTTCAACTGTGGAAAGAAGGGCCACTATCGTAGAGACTGCAGATCAAAGTCCAAACAGATAAAACAAGGTGAGCCTAACAAGGTTGCCATGATTGTGCAGGTTTCCACGGCTGGTGTTGACACCAACTGGTGGATGGATACGTATGCATCATGCCATATTTGCTCTAATAAGGAGTTGTTCACCACATACAAGCCTACATCTGAGAAGGTTATGGTGGCGGACCAGACACAAGCTGAAATACTGGGGACAAGAATGGTGGTAATGAACCTGACTTCGGGGAAGTCGCTGACGCTTCAAGATGTGAAGCATGTACCGGTGATAGCCAAGAACCTGGTGTAGGTCCTAAAAAATTAAGTTGCACCCATCAACAAAGCCATAGAATCAAGAAATACAACTTTCCAATGAACTGTGCAGACATCAGATTGTGCATCATTCAGATTGCACACACTAGACTACGCACACTTTCAACTGCGCAAGCTGACGTGGCCATATCATCATTATCTGACACAATCAAATCTTTTGACAGCTGACAGCACAAAGAACGAGGAGACTGTTCATTTATTGTACAGCACAGCGCTCAAGGACAGCTGTACATGAAGCACAATCTGTTTGTTACACAATCCATCCTAGCGCAATCCATCCTAGCACAATCCAAAGTCAGCGCAATTCATGTGGCGCACTTCATCATGACAACTGACAAAAGTACACGTGGCATTCATGCCATCAATTGCTCGTTACGTGGCAACCGTTTGCACACGATCATGCGCATTTCAATCAAATGATGCCATATGTCCAAGACAGTTGGCCCACGACCAGACAACTGCCTGCGCAGTCTGATGCTGCACAATCCAGTTCATGTGCAATCCAACTTGCGCCATTCAGAATAACTAAAATTTAGTTATTTCCAGAAATCTATAAATAGAGTTTCAAGTCTTCATTCAATGGGATCAGACATAAAGTTCAGAAATATCAGAGAGTTCAGGAGTTCTTGCCCAAGTGCTGCTGTATTTTTTTGAGGCTTTTGCCTTCAACTTCAGAGGCTACCATCTTCAAAGTTTACATCGTCCAAGGGATAAAGTAATCGTCTTCTAGATTGGATTCCTACAGTTGTACTTTTCCAAAATTCTTGTAATCTTTACAAAGTTTGTATCAATAAAGTTCATACTTTTATTTTTGCAAACAAAATGGCGACTCTGCTGGGGACGACTTTCTCTTCCGACGATGAAGTGACAACTCAATGTGACGTAGCGTCTATCGGAAAGACGCAGAAGACGCTGGTTGTGAAGGTCAACCAGACGGCCTACGAAGCCATGATCAACTCCAGGACCACCCCTCGCACTGTAACAATTTCTGCCACAAGCAAAGTGCACCCAGTGTGGGTCTCTAAGAATGCTGCACAGTCTGTTCCCTCTGCTAAGAAGATTGTTGCGCAGTCTGCTGATTCTGCCTCTAAGACAGCTGTGCATTCTAATGTTTCTGCTGTCAAGGATGCTGCACAATCTGCTGTTGCCAGTGCACAAGAGACTTCATATGCTGCCCTATCAAGGTGCAAGACTCCTCTGCCCCTGGCGCAGTTGGCTGCCAATCTTCCTGCGCAAACCAACACTCCAGCAACTAGAGTGCACCCCAAACACTCTGTGGCCAGAACTCCTGATGCGCAAACCACAGTGTCTGTGGCCAGAACCAGAAAGTCATCTGCCAAAGACTCTCCTGTGCAACCTGCCAGTGCGCCATCAACCCATGCGCAAACTATGTCTGCGCAATCCAAGAAAAAAATCCCTTTGGCTAACCTTTTTTCATCTCACAACAATGAGAAAAGCTCTGCTCCTCTCCAACACCCTGCTGCTCCTGCGCAATCCACTGGGGGTAGTCTTTTGGCTATTCCTCCTCCTCAGAACAAAGGAAAAGGCCCTTTGGTCTTTTCTCAAACTTCCTCGTCTCTTGACTTGGAAGACAATAGAGGGAAACGCTCTTTAGCTAACCCTTCTTTACAAAACAAAGGAAAAGGCCCTTTGGTCTTTTCTCAGTCTTCTTCGGTCTTTACCGTAGAAAATCATACTGAACGTGCCTCGGCATCAGTCAGTACAAAAACTCTTTCAAACAAGGATTCTTCTCTTCATGTTAAAAGAACTTGTACTGATCAAAGAGGTATTCTGCCTACTCCGGTAGCAGAATTCCAAGATCTCCCAACCCTCAAAATCTCTTGTTCAAGTCAGGAAAAATTGCTGGTGTCTCAAACAGAAACCCCTGGGGGTGAGTTTGCAGATCTAAGAACTTACCTCAACAGGCCAACTTCGGTGAAACGTAAACAGTCAATGTCGAAGACTAATCAGTATCAGAAGCAAACTTCCAGGGTCAAAAATCCTGATACTTATGCCAATGAAGTGAGCACTTCCCTGTACACTCAAGGGACAAAACATTTAAAGAATCGGAACCATGTTTCGAATGTTATTAAAGAACATATCCCTCGAACTTCTTTTCGTCCTGTTGTTGTTCCCGATCTCCGAGAATACCTCAAACAAAGACGGGACAATATCTCAACATCCCCAGTACAACTACTTAGACACCATTGCAATCACAAAGTGGTCATCAAGTGTTGTTGCCATACAACAAAATGATCTGTCTTCGATCGTCTGAACTTTCATAATTCTGAACCTATGTCGGAAGATGAAGACGAAGTGTTGTACGCTTCCGTCAACATGACTTCCCGAGACACTGGGGTAGGAAGTGCTCCAAGCACGGAAAGTCTCGCAAGCCAAGCCAACGGTATTTGGATTTACTTCAAGAATCCTCTGAAGGAGTGTTCCAACATACCAGATCCCGAAGCCAAGACACAATCGGTCAACCTTCCGAACGTCTTCTTCCTTCTCACTCAGGAGATGATGCTTTCTCCGACTATGATGCATACAGCAAAAGCTCAGAGCAGACAGTGTCCTCCACTGTACCCAGAGAAGTGACAACTTATGTTGTCAATGAAGATCCCGATACTTCTAGTTCAGCTAGTCAAGAACAGAGAATAGCTGTATTAGAAGATAAGCTGAAGACCATGGCTGAAATGGTCGCCAGTATGCATTCTATCATCGTGGCACAACATACCACACCACCGACCGTACCTGCTATAAATCCTGAGATTATAGCATCATCGGTGCCTGTTAGTGCAGGGCTGGGGGTAGCATCTCCTCAAGTACTTCCTGTACAGGTTCAACCTACACCCAGTCAGTCAGGTACTGGGGGTAGTGCTTATCACGCTGTTCCTCCTCCTAATACCATGGTTCAGCCTGCTCCTTCTACATCAGTAGAAGATGCTAATGAAGCTGTGAAGCTCCTGCGAACTCAGTTCGAAGCTTTTAAGGAGAAGGACAACTTGCAGAGATTGGGGATCAAGCAACCTTACCCAGTTGAATGGAAGGAATTTCCATTTCCTCCGAAGTACAAGATCCCAACTATCTCGCTGTTTGACGGCAGCACATCTCCCATTCAATTCATTAACCACTTTGAGGTTATGACTGTTCAACTTTAACCAAATGACGTTCTTCTTACCAGAGTATTCGTTGGCTGTTTAGCCGGCGTAGCATACGATTGGTACAGAAGCTTGCCCGATGGTTGTATCACCTCCTTCTCTGGCTTAAAGCAAATCTTCTTGGAATAATTTTACGAGGGGATCAATGACATGACTATGTCAGCTCTTAATAAAATTAAACAAAGGCACAATGAAACTGTTGAGAGTTTCATTGAAAGATTCCGCCGGGAAGCTTTGAAAATGCCTCCAGGAACTCCGACTGCTGTCACCATAGACACCTGCAAGGCAAATCTATTGTCTATCATCAGCATGTGGACGGGGTCTACTAAGTTCCAAGATTGGCCATCCTTCATTGTCAACGCTAAAGCAGCAGAAGTTAGCGCCGATAAATATAAGCAGCTAGGAGTACAAATGTCTAACCCCGACCGGGATGAACATCAAATATCAGGTGGTAGCAATCGCCAGAATAATCGCAAAGCAAAGAAACTTTGAACATCAATTTGAACAAGAACAAAGAATCTCTGGCGGTCAATGTAGCACCTCCTACGTCAACTTCTACTCCTTCAGCACCTCCACCGAGAGAACCTCGTCCTAAAGTAGAATATTCCTTTGACGAGAATGACACAGCGAGCATCTTTGT
>JANAVB010044599.1:32500-68372 GCA_029216955.1 Iris pallida | reverse complement strand
GTTGTTGATGAGTAGTAGCCTTTTCTTCCGCCCCTTCATTTTTTTGGGGAGATGTAATAATGTAACTAATTTTGAATAAACAGAATACATTCACCCTATTCTTTGTTTCTGGCATTTGTGGTGTTTGTACTAGAGGACCTAATACAGCATATGTTTAGATAAAGGACATCCCACTGGAGGACTTTTTGGTGGACCTACTGCCCTTTATGCATCTGGAAATGCGAGCAAATAGATTTGAATGATATTTTGTGGACCTACTACTCTTTGGTACACCGATGGTGCGAGTAATAGATTAGGATAACTTCTGTGGACCTATTACCCTTTTGCGTACTGGCGGTACGAATAATAGATTTGAAACAAAATCTAACAGAGGTAATAAGGACGTGCTAGGTTTTGTGGTCTTAACACCATGTCTTTTATCTTGGGTTGGGTACAAGTGTTAAGTCCGGAGACTATCAGTATCAAAGGTAATATGGACGTGACACACGATAATCAGGCATAATCTTCGGTGGAATATATTTTGAGACAAAACCTAACAGAGGTAATATGGACGTGGTAGGTTTTGTGGTCTTAATACCATATCTTTTATCCCGGGTTGGGTACAGGTGTTTGTAGAAGCATGAAAAAGAGGATATTATTTTAGTCCCACATCGGAAAGGAGAAGAAGAAAGGGCTCACTCCATTCTAATATAGAGCCCCCTTCCCTCCTTTGAAAAGGACACCAACTTCCCTTCCCTCCTTCCAACTTGGACTCTTCCTACTACACACCTTCGTGTGCTAAGTCGAAAAAGTCTAGGGCAGTACGGGCCCAACAAGCCCAGTCAACTGTCCAGCTGCTGACCATTAGCGGGCACCGTTAACTGTTATACGGGCTCCTGATGGAAAGTTGTACAGAACAACCCGCATCCAGTCTCCCAGGGCTAACGGACAGGGTGGGTCTGAAAAGTCTCCCTACAACGATCGAGCACAGTACTTTACTAGCCGGTGATCAGGGAGCAAATATGATGGTCCTAAAAAGTTATTCTACAATGAACGAGAGCAACTAGCCTCAGATCAGGGAGAAAATATGACACCTACGCACCCGGGCGCTCGGAATACTCGGGCCCACAAAATGGATGCAAAGGTAGATCAATCTGATCTCGACTTGCGAGAGGTGGTCATATCGATATTTTATGCGCCGACCTGTCATGTATCCACTAGCCACAGAAGCAAGGCTCTTGGAGATCTCATGCGGCCAAGTGAAAACAAGCCGCAGAAGGAATGCTCCTGGAGACCCCATACGGCTAAGTGGACTCGAGCCGCAGAAGCAAGGCTCCTGGAGATCCCATGCGACTAAGTAAAACCAAGCCGCAGAAGGAATGCTCCTAGAGACCCCATGTGGCTAAGTAGACTCAAGCCGCAGAAGCAAGGCTCTCGAAGATCCCATGCGGCCAGGTTGACTCTAGCCGCAGAAGCATGGCTTTCGAAGAACCCATACGGCCAAGTGAAATCGAGCCGCAGAAGCAAGGCTCTTAGAGACCCCATGCAGCCAAGTGGACTTAAGCCGCAGGAGGAAGACTCTTCCGACTTCATGTGGCCAAGATGATCCGAGCCGCAGAAGGAAGTCTCTTAAAGACCTCATACGACCAAGCCAATTCGAGCCGTAAAAGGAAGACTCTCGAGACCTCATGCGGCCAAGATGATCCGATCCGCAGAAGGAAGGCTCTTGAGATTTCATGCGGCCAAGACGATCCAGGCCACAGAAGAAAGACTCTTGGTACCGCATGCGGCCAAGTTGATTCGGGCCGTAGAAGATTGATTTTACTCTGTTGTGGGGGGGCACATGGCAATTTGACTAAGTCTCAACCACCCAAATTTGCTCCAACAAAGAAATCTCAACAAACCACCAGCTGGCAGCTCGAGATCGAGTCTTTGTGTGCTGTGATGGACACGCGGCCACGTGGCCCTTTATGCGGCCCAAAAATCTGCTACTGTAGAAAATACTATAAATAGCAGGGTACCAGACCTATGCAAATGGTTGGCAATCCAAGGCGAGAACCTACGAAGGACAATTTCTTCAAGAGCAAGGAACGCGCCAGATAGTCCAAGGAGTAAGGCAGAGTTGGTACACTTTCGAGCCTCTATCGTCACTCCCCAGAATCAAAACTAAACAATTGTACTTAGATTGTTTCCTAGGATTTCTCTCTAGGATTTCTCTTGTACAAGCGAGTTTGCAATCAAGTTCAATTCATTTGTAATTTGTTGTGCTTGATATTTAATGGCAAACACGATGGCGAATCTGCTGGGGACATCCTCTTCTGATGAGAAGCTGATGACGCAATATGACGCGTCCAAGCTCGGTTCCATGCAACAAATGCTCGTGGTTCGATTTGACCAACGAGCATTCGAAAAAATCTCTGAAGGGAGCACCAACCCATCGCAGAAGCGAGCCAACCTAAAGAGAGCCCACAGCATGTCGAAGTGCAAAACTATTGCCCCCGACCAGGTTCTCGATGAAGCTCTTTCTGCGGCCCAAGATGGTGATCAAGACTCTCCTACGGCCTTGCTTCCGACCGCAGATAACCCTATTGTCCCTAAATCCAGCAAAGGAAAATACTACGATGCTTAGTTTTTAGGGGCACAAGGGAAATCCATGCGGATGAGGAAGAGGCCGCATAAGAGAGATGGGCAGATGGCCCATACGGTAGCCAACTCTGGCCGTAGACAGATGGCCCGTACGGCAGCCAACTCTGGCCGCTGACAGATGGCCCATGAGGCAGCCAACTCTGGCCGCAGACAGATGGCCCATGCGGCAGCCAAATCTGGTCGTAGACAGATCGCCCATGCGGCAGCCAACTCTGGCCGCAGGCAGATGGCCTATATGGCAGCTAATCCTGGCCACAGACAGAGTGTCTCATGCGGCCCTGTCAGAAGCTTTGTGTTCGACCGTCTCTCATGCGGGCTCGACTCTATGCGACCCATTGAGAATGTGGGATGTATCAATCTAGAATCTTTTTACTATGCACCTTCGAGTGCTAAGTCAAAAAAGTCTAGGGCAGTATGGGCCCAACAAGCCCAGTCAACTGTCCAAGTTGCTGACCATCAGCGGGTACCAGTAACTGTTATACGGGCTCCTGATGAAAAGTTGTACAGAACCACCCGCGTCCAGTACCCCAGGGCTAATGGACAGGGTAGGTCTCAAAAGTCTTCCTCCTCCAACGTTCGAGAGCAAGTGCTTTTACTAGCCTCAGATCATGGAGCAAACATGATACCTACGCACCCGTATGCTCGGGATACCCGAGTCCACAAATTATGCAAAGGTAGATCAGCCTGCTATCGACTAGCGTGAGGTGATTAATCACAAACGCAAGGAGAAGGAAGCAACCTTGGCATGTGATGAGATCCCCTCTCGGGACGTCGTTGCACCTAATTCATCATCAACTGCTGCGACAAGTTGGCAGCACCTAAAAATCGGCAGTCCGTTTTCCAATGACTGCAGCAGCCAGCACTTTTCTAACAACAACTTAAGAAACATGTGCAAATCCCGGGAGACGAAGAATTTCCTTTCGCCTCCTGTAATTCAACCCGGAAGGTTCTTCCCGGCAAGGAAGGGAATAAAATAGGCTCTTCCAGCCCGGCAATCCCCGCCAGTATTGCAAGGAAACTCTAGTCTGGAGGACTGCCACCGACAACCACAGGGGGTGTCTACCTAGGCATTCGATCCAAAAAGAAGCTGCCAACACCTGGGGGTGCATCCTTGACCTCCCTGGGGGTAGATGAGACCGGGGGTAGCAGTCCCCTTAAAGTATGCGACAACCCGGTGTTCCAAGAGCATACAGGGGGTAGCGATCCACTGGAATTACGCGATAGACGTGGACGTCCCTGAGGATGACCGCCTTCGCCAAGACAATGCGGCTTTCTGTACAGGGGGTAGCACCTCTTCCGAGTCCGAGGAGGAAGACATTCTGACATTCTCCGACGATTACTCGATACGAAGGTACGACACAGAGAGCACCTCTGCTACGATCCCTTCCACCTCTATCCACATGAGGACAGTCTTTATGACCGACGAGGATCATAAAGCGCCTACTGACCGACAACGTCTAGAAGTACTTAAAGCCATGCTCATCTCCTTGGTCAAGTCAGTAGACGAAATCAAAGCCGTCTTGCCGACCCAACCGACAAGGACGCCTGGACAAACAAGCTTGGGACCTGCAGTCAACGTGAACTCCAATACGATCGCTCCTCCTTTGGGTGATAAACCTCTAGGATCCTTCGCTCCTTCAGCTGCAGATGAAGCCAGAGAAGCAAGGAGGGAAGTCCAGGAGCTTCGAGAAATGTTCAATGCCCGGGGCTCCTCTCGGGACCTGAGAATACGACAGCCATATCCCGTTGCATGGAGAGATGTGCCTTTTTTACCACGATACAAGACGTTTCACATCGATTCATATGACGGAAAGACCTCTGCTAGTCGGTAAATGACTTATTTTGAGGTCACAACCGACCACTTGCCACGTAGTGATGCCATTCTCACACGATTATTATTGGAGCATTGGAGGGGATCACGTTCGACTGGTACCGCAAGCTTCCGGACAACTGTATCCATTCTTTTGTCGGCTTCAAGCACATCTTCCTAGAGAGATTCTACGAAGTGGGCAAGATGTGACAATATCGTCTCTCATGGATGTCGTTAAGGGAGAGAGGGAGCTAACAAGGAACTATATCGAGCGGTTCCGTCAAACCGCGATGAGATTGCCCCATGGCAATCCCGAAAGCTCCTTGCTCGAAATCTGCCAGAAGAAGTTGCTCCCCGCAATCAGCCTCTGGATGGGTGAAGATCAGTTCAAGGATTGGACGACCTTCATCATAAGCGCCACCAATGCGGAGGAAAAGTTAAAAAAGGCTCGCCAGCTGGAACTACACATCCCGGATAGAGAGGTCAAAGGCAAATGTCCTGGTACCACCTCAAATAATAACAATACTGACGGCACCTCTAATAACCGGGATAATAAAGGTAAACAGGCCGTGGTCGTTGATTTGACCAAAAAGCCTGAACAAAAGCAGGCAGAAGCTCAATGGCCCATGGTGAATTACTCATTCGAAGATAGTCATGTCAAGCCTATCTTCGACATACTCTTTCAAGGGAAAAGGATCCAACTCCCTCCACCAAGGCACGAGCCTCGAGCGACAGAAATAGAGGACCCAAAATACTGTCATTTCTTCTGCTATGTTTATCATGCCACTCATGATTGCTTTCAGTTAAAGCGGTACATCCAGAATCTTATCGACTCCAAGGCTCTGTCGCTAGACTTTGAAGAGGTTATCATGGCGGCGAACATGGTGTCAATTCAGTTCGGCAACTTCCCTCTAACAAGTACTCAAGATAGGGTAATACCTATCCCACTGGCAATGATGGAGGTTACTAATCTTCCCTTGTCCGGGACCAGACGACTAGCTTGGTACCTCTCACCGCGTCACGAGGAGAAATCATGTCGGTGCACCCAGACTTAGTACCCGAAGTTACCCAGGTGCTATCATCTCCAGACAACAAGAAAAAGGGCAAGAAGTCCAGATCCTGCCATATAATTTCAGCCGAAGCTGAGGAGGCGGCGTGTTGTCCCCTCTGGTGCACAAGTCCAGCCCACTCTGGGTAGTTCAGTTGAAGACCCTCAGCCAGCAACGCTGCCGACCACTAATGTTTTGGGGCCATCTCAGCCTCCACCAGCGGACAGGTCCAAGCCGAAAGAAACTCGCTTCGACAGGCCGCTCCGCAAGGATGTACCTCAGGGGTTTGAGAGACCTTACAACTTTGACATATTAGCACAATTGGCAAATATGCCGACAAAGTTGTCGTTATACGAGCTCCTAAGGCTCTCCAAGGATATTCGTGTCGCATTGAGCAAAGCGCTCCAGAATGCTGACGCTTACTTGGCCCTGGTCAAACCTACGGGGGAAGACTCGTCGGCAGATTTCCAGGACAACAACTGTACGGACGTAATGCCTAATATCGTATTCACCCAACAGGACATGCTGATCAAGACCAACATGCATGATCGCCCCTTGTACTATACTGGATACATAGGCGACATCAAGGTGGATCGGATGCACATCAATCCTGGCTCGTCGATCAGCATCATCCCAAAAAGCTTGCTTCAATTACTCGGCATCCCTATGCACCGGCTAGCGGCGACCAACACTGCCATTAGCGGTTTCAACTCGGGAAGGAACTATCCCTTAGGAAAGATCCGATTGAAATGTCAGATCGGCGACCTAAGGACAGAGGTCACCTGCTACGTCATAGATACAGATATGTCCTACAACATCCTCTTGGGGCGTCCGTAGATTTATGACTATATGATCGTGCCATCCACCCTCCACCAATGCTTCAAGTATGTCAGTAAGCACGGCTTTGTGAAGACTGAGTTCGCCAACATCGATCCCTTCGAGGGGGTCGAGTCTTATTATTCTTCGGAGGCGTGTCTATATGACGAATCCAAGAAACACATAACTGACGAACAGGAGGCCATCACAGGGCCAGAAGAACCCTTGAGAATTCATCTTCAGGCCCGTAAATCGGGCAAAGCCACACCCTTGTCGCAACTTTGCACAAAGAGGTGCCCGATTCTCCTACCCCAGCTGCACAGTTGGAATCGACGGTCATCCGACTCCCAAGGACCAGCCAAGAGCCAAAACTCGTCATAGGGTCGATGGTGATCCGATTGACAAAATCCAATCAAAGGCGACCGGAAGATGCAAGGAACTCTGGGGAGCCGATGGTGATCTGATTGCCAAGATCTAGTCAAAAGCATTTGGAAGACACGAAGTCTTCTGCCGAGCCGATGGTTATCCGTCTTCCCAAGACGAGCCAGCAATCAAGGGTAGATCCGAGACCCTCCGATAAGCCAATGCTACAAGCTGAACCCTTGGTGGTCAAGTTGCCTAGGACAAGCGTCCCCACCTCCGATCACGTAGGAGGTAGCTGAAGAGGATGCGAAACTCGCAAAGTATCTTGTTGCAAAGGTGGATAGTCCCTCTCCTGATGTTGTAATCCCTGTGGACAAGAGGCTGCCATTGAACTACCCTGAGTGTAATAAACTCAATCTGATGTATATTGTGGGACTCGGTCGGGACACTAACCTGCATACACAGCTGACAACCGTCCATACCACGAACCTACTTGCTTCCATTAAAGATGCCTACTTCCTAGTCCCAGGCAGAAGAGAAGGGATCACACGATCATCTTTGGCCGAAAAGAAGGTCCTCAACCCTTAATGCCTCAAGAGTTAGATCTCGAACCCGATACTGGAAGACTACCGCTCTACGTGTATAGTACTCAAGCCAAGTACTTCATGCAAAAGCAGGGGTACGACATGGAGGCTACCCTAGGTCTGAAATATGACAACGGTCGGCGATCGCCTCTACAACTGTCAACCCCCTCTGGGAAACCTCGGGATTATTACGGCAAGTCCAAATGTGGCCACGGTTATGTTATACCAGCGACAATGCCCGAGAGTTCCGAAGAAGAATGCGAGTCGCATTCTCACTCATCCGAATCACCTACATATGATTCCGACAACAGCATTGGGGATATGTTCAGGCAGACATTATCTGTCAACATGGCCTCCGTTGACATTGAAGAGGAAGACGAGGAGCTACTCGAACCTCTTAAATTGGAGCCATGGGTCCAATAACTGGATGCACAATGGAAGAAGCACTTTGAGCTACGTGACCCTTCCACTGAAGATGAGGTCATGCAAGTTAACCTCGGCGATGAATCCTCTTCAAGGCCAATCTTCGTCAGTAAAAGCATGACAGACGGTGAGCGGGAGTCATTATTGCAACTCGTCAGAGAATATATCAATGTTTTCGACTGGAGCTATGAAGACATGCTAGCTAAACCCCGAGATCGTACTTCATAAGCTCAAAATTTATCCAGACGTGAAACCAGTCAAGCAACAGTAACGGCGATTCCTTCCAGACGTCATGAACTCCATCGAAGCAGAAGTAAACAAGCTTATAGTAACGGTTTCATCCGCGAGGAGCAGCACCCGGACTGGATAGCTAATATAGTACCAGTCGTCAAGAAGAACGGGAAGATCCGAATCTGCATCGACTTTCACAACCTGAATGCGGCATGTCCTAAGGATAAATTCCTTCTTTCCATTACTGACATAATGATCGATAATATTGTGGCTTCGAGCGCATGTCCTTTATGGATGGGTTTTCAGGATACAATCAAATCAAAATATCTCCTGACGATGAGAAGCATACGTCATTCCGAACACCGATCGGTGTGTACTGTTACATAGCCATGCCCTTCGACCTGAAAAATATTGGTGCTATATATCAACGAGCTATGAGCGTCATCTTCAGAGATCACTTGTGCAAGACGGTGTTACGTTGACGACATCACCATCAAAAGCCGCTCCAAGGATGATCACTTACACGATTTGAGAACAGTGTTCGACCTTATGTAAGCGCACAATCTGAAGATGAATCCTACCAAGTCCTTCCTGGATGTGTCCAGCAGGAAGTTCTTGGGCTTTGTTATTACTTCCATGGGCATTCACATAGACCCTGACAAGACAAAGGCAATCCTGGAGATGAGTCCACCGAGGAACCTCCGTGAACTCTGTGGCCTTCAGGGAAGACTAGCTTACATCAGGAGGTTCATATCTAAACTCTCAGGGCGATGTCTGTAGGAACGATATAGTAAAGCGTAATACTCTAGAGGGGGGGTGAATAGAGTTGGCAGCGGAATAATGCTAATTAAAAAAGGTTAGCAACACAATCACAGTATATAATCACAGATGAAATAAAGTAAAGGCAGAGTTCAGAAAGCAAAGACAAAGACAGCGATGTATACTGGTATCCCTCTGTTGAGGACTAATCCGTAGAACTCTTGCTACCAGTTTGAATCCACTATAGGAAAAACCGTAAGTTTTATTACGAAGTCCTTACAACTTCTACAACGCGAGCTTTGATACGAAGAACTCGTCCAACTTCAAATGTGAAGAGGTATTCTTCAATCAAGCCTTCTGATTACAATCTCTCAGAAACTTCTAGACCGTACCGCACTGGCAAATCGACTAGAGGATTGTAACTGGCTTGGGATCTGAAAATGAAAGCTCTAGAAAAAAAAACTCTTTGGAAGGCAGAAAGCTTTTTAGATAGAGAGAAGATTGAAAGTGAATGAGTGATTTGAAATGATCGAAATACTTCTCTATTTATAGGATTTCTAAAGGGAGAACTCTGTCAGAATTCGGGCAGAATTCGGGCAGAACTCGATGAGCAAATCTCGGTCAAATCCGCAACTGCAGGAGGACCAAGTTCCAGAGAATTCAAAATCAAAATGGCCACCAATCGAACTCTGGCCGAACTCTGGCCGAGTTCTCAGGGTTAGGTTAGGGTTTTTAAAATAGGTTTTGGTGATTTTTGAAAACCTTTTTATAAACAATTTGATAGGTCATTTTAAAAACATTTTGAACTATTTTTGGGAATAGCCTATTTGCCAGTACGACTCGGTGTACAATGTATTCCTAGACTCAAATAAAAAGAAAATTATATTACATAGGAAATACAGACTCAAGTAGGCAAACAGATCTTCAGTCTTGAACGAAGTGAATTTCAAATCTTGCTTATGTCCAAGAGGCTGAGAATGTCCCAACAAGCTTTGTATATCCAGACAGAGTTTTGATCAATTATTAAAATCAGGTTGACCATATGACCAATGGGCCAACAATCTCCCCCATTTTGATAATTGACAAACTATGAATGATATAACAATATGCTAGTTCGAAAAAATATCAAAAGGTGAAAAATTGTTCATAACCTGTATTCAACTCAAAAAAAAATGTTAGATCATTTTAATTTTCTCCCCCTTTGTCACTTAGATAGTTGTACAAGAGAAGGCTCCCCCGCATGAAATGCAGAAGACTCCCCCGTAATCAATGCATAAGTAATAAACAGTGAGAAAACAAAAATAAAAGATACAGTAAATAATTAGAGAAATTTATCATCACAAGCATGTATTGCATAAAAAATCTCAGGCATGCTATTTCACAGACAGTTTAAAAATGAAAAGCAATATAAGAAAATAGTGCTAAACAAAATACTGAACTTAACTGAGATGTCATAAATGAAACATCATAAATATGTCCATGAAGATAAAAGAAATACTGATAGCAAACTACAAAGTACTAGTCAAAAAGTAAATGATAAAACTTGGAATGTCGGAGCATTGGGTTGATCTCCGCACGATTCCAAAGTTTGGAAGGATTTCACCAAGTAGATAGGGAGCAATGGGTTGGTGAATACCTAGGGTTTGGAGGATTTTCGGGCGGCTGTAGCTGCTGGTTGGAAATATGGAAGCAATGGAAGAGAAGGAGCTCTCTGGATATATACGCAGATACCCTCAACCGAACTCGGGTCGAATTCGGTCAGAGTTCTGGCCGAATTCGCCTAGGGTTCTTTCAAGTTGATTTTGCTACTTCTTTTTTATTGACTCGTTTCAAATATTTAATTCAAAGATTAGTTATTTTAGCTTTCAAATAACATAATTAATAATATTTTATGAGTTAAATATCGTTACACAGCAGCTGTCTCAGATTAGCTGTAGGAGTACTGTCCCAGCTGGCGGAGGTTCACCGGGGAACTCTTAAATACCGCTTCGCTTCAACCGTAGTTGTGGTGACAGACAGACTCTTTATTAGCTTGTCTCTAACACAGTTTTTGCATAATGATATACAATCATAAAATAATATCAATTAATATTATTGACGTCCAAAATTCCTAATTCTCGACGTAAATAATTGAAGCAATCTTTCGCTAGAGGTTTAGTGAAGATGTCAGCTAATTGATTATCAGTATCTATGTATACAAGGTTTATATCTCTGATGATGATCTCTAAGAAAATAATGCCGAACCTCGATATGTTTAGTACGAGAGTGACATACAGGATTCTTAGTCAAATTAATGGTGCTAGTGTTATCACATAAAATGGGAATATGTGTGTAAAATAAATCAAAGTCTTCTAAGGTTTGTTTCATCCATAAAATCTGAGCACAACAACGTCCTGCGGCGATGTACTCAGCCTCTGTTGTTGATAAGGCTACAGAATTTTGCTTTTTACTAAACCAAGAGACTAGAGCCTTGCCTAAGAAATGACATGTACCGCTAGTACTTTTTCTATCAACCTTGCATCCAGTAAAATCTGCATCCGAATAACCAATAAGGTCAAAGGATTTGGATTTGGGATACCACAAGCCGACAGAAGAAGTGCATTTAAGGTATCGGAAGATACGCTTAACTGCGGACAGATGTGATTCCTTTGGGTTAGCTTGAAAACGTGCACACAAGCAAACACTAAACATTATATCTGGACGACTAGCAGTGTAAAGTAAACTACCAATCATACCTCGATACTTACGTGTGTCGACTGGCTTGCCTTGTTCGTCAGAATCAAGCTTTGTTGAAGTTGCCATCGGAGTGCCAATAGGTTTGACATTGTCCAGATCAAACTTCTTTAGCAAATCTTTTGTGTACTTGGCTTGATTAATGAACGTCCCATTGTCGGTTTGTTTGATTTACAATCCGAGAAAGAATTTCAGCTCTCCCATCATGCTCATCTCAAACTCATTCTGCATACACTTAGAGAATTCTTGACAAAGAGATTCATCAGTGGATCCAAATATGATATCATCAACATAGATCTGAATTAAAAGCAGCTTGCCATTAAAAGATTTAATAAAAAGTGTAGTGTCAACCTTTCCTTTTGTAAAACCGTTGTCAAGTAGAAAAGAGCTTAGACGATCATACCAAGCAGGAGGGGCTTGTTTAAAACGTATAAGGCTTTCTTCAACTTGAAAACATGGTCAGGATTTTTGAAATTCGTAACCCGGAGGTTGTGCTACAAAAACTTCTTCTTTTATAAATCCATTTAGAAAAGCACTTTTTACATCCATTTGAAAAAGTTTGAAATCATGAAAACATGCAAATGCACATAACATACGAATGGATTCTAATCTCGCAACTGGGGCATAAGTCTTATCGTAGTCGATACCCTCTTCTTGATTGTATCCTTGAGCTACGAGTCGAGCCTTGTTACGAGTTACTAAACCATCCTCATTCAGTTTGTTTCGGGAATACCCAACGGGTGCCAATGACCGGATGATCAATAGGCTTGGGAACAAGTTCCCAAACTTGATTCCGTTCGAATTGGTTTAATTTCTCTTGCATGGCATCTATCCAGAAACTATCACTACATGCTTTATCAATAGATTTAGGTTCTAGCTGTGAAATAAATGCAACACTAGAAATAATATCTCTACTGGATGATCGAGTGCTTACTCCTTTGGTAATGTCACCAATTACCAAATCTTGTAGATGATCAGCGTGAATTTTAACCTTTTCGGTAGACTCTGTAGGTAGCTGGTTCCTGGATCTCCTCTAGGGGGTTCAGCTTGTGCAGAGCTTGGTTCAGGTTCAGCTGATGTTGAGCTTGATGTAGGCAGATCTTCATCACTGTCATCGAGTGTCATTTGGTTCATTTCATCAAAAGTGACGTTGATTGACTCTTCGATGATCATGGTACATTTGTTGAAGACTCTGTATCCTTTGCTCTTGGCCGCATAACCTAAAAATATACCTTCATCGGCCTTTTCGTCAAACTTTCCTAAATTGTCTTTAGTATTAAGAATAAAGCACTTACAGCCAAATATCTTAAAATATGAAACTGAAGGAATTCTATCAAACCATAACTCAAATGGAGTCTTATTCGATTTGGGTCGAATTAGAACTCTATTGAGCACAAAGCAAGCTGTATTGACAGCTTCAGCCCAGAAGTATTTGGGTAGGCTAAATTGATTTAACATTACTCTGGCCATTTCGGTTAGAGTTCTGTTCTTACGTTCCACAACTCTATTTTGTTGTGGAGTTCTAGGGTAGGAGAACTCGTGTATAAAATCGTGTGTGTCATAAAATTGCTCGAAATCAGCATTCTCGAATTCGCCTCCATGATCGCTTCTAATACGAGTGATCATGTAGCCTTTTTCATTTTGTACTTTCTTGCAAAAGGTGACAAATTCGGATAATGCGTCATTCTTGCGTGTCAAGAAATATACCCACGTGTATCTAGAAAAATCATCTACAATTACAAATACATATAATTTACCTCCGAGGCTAGCAACTCTGCTAGGATCGAATAAATCCATGTGTAGCAATTGTAGAGGTCTAGTAGTACATACTGCGTTTACAGACTTGAATGTGGATCTGGTAGCCTTGTTCTTTTCGCATTGGCTGTATACCGAATCCTTCTTGAATGTTATGTCCGGTAAACCGCGTACTAACTTCTTTGTGGATAATCTTGAAATTGTATCCATGTTTGCATGACCGAATATGCCATAAATGACTCTCATCACTTTTGGCCATTAAGCATCTACCTGAAATGTTAGCTTCTTCCAATAGATAGAAAACATATATATTGTCTTCCCTGATTCCTTCAAAGATAGTACTACCAGTTGAGCTATCAACTATAGTACATTTGTCTTTGCCAAAGTTGATACCATAACCATGATCAGCTAGATGACTTATGCTGAGCAGATTATGTTTCAACTCGGTAACCAGACAGACATCATTAATCACGGGATAGGGAGATTTACCAACATCACCGATACCAATAATATACCCTTTCAAATTATTACCGAAGGAAACATAGCCTTCCTTCTTTTTCTTCGACAGTGTTGCAAATAGAGTAGCGTCACCGGTCATATGCCGTGAGCAACCGCTGTCGAAGATCCATTTGCTTCTAGCATGTGAAGGGTGTTCCACCTACAAAATAGTTTGCAGATGAAACTCTTGGTACCTATTTCTTGTAGGGTCCTGAATTGTTAGCTTGGTATCCAAGCATAAACATTTAAATCAACTAGCTTTCTCATTCTACATGCAGATGAAATATGACCAATGAGGCCACAATAATGACATTGTGCATGTTGAGTGTTGAAAGAAGAGTGATGTGCATGGTTGGTAGGTTTAGGTTTTCTAGTATAGAAGAATGCATACCTATGATCATGTTTGGGCTTAACCTTTTGGGGTAAAGATTTTATATGGTTTGGTCTGACAGTGTTTGGCTTGGAAATGTTCCGAATTTTCGGTAAGTGACACGTGTTAGGATAGGAAGCAGCAGGCTCAGGCTGTTTTCCTAACCTAATTTCCAACCTTTTGGAAGTGTCATATAACTTAGTATAATCAGAAGTGAGTGATTCCATTCTGATTTGTGCAGATTGAAGACTTTTCTTTTCTTTTGAAAGATCTTCTCTCAATTGGTCTATAATCTTATCTTTCTCTTCGGATGACTGTTTAGTCTCGTGTAATAAGAGCTTTATAGAGGAAAGCTTCCAGACTCACTAACACTAGTTCTAACCTCAGTTAGTAGGTCGGTAAGTCTTCATATTTCTCCTTTGTACTCTTTGAGTACCTTCTTAGCGGTCTGATATTTACTACGCAGTTTCCTGTAGTCAAGCATCAGGTCACTGAAGGCATCTCCTAATTGCTCAAAGGTAAAGTCATCATATGTTTCTACAGGTTCAGTAGGTACCTGATCGATTGCCATGAAGCAGATGTTTGCAGCGTCCTCTGAATGTTCGTCTTCTGAGTCGCTGGCTTCACTTTCATGCCATATGCTGGTGTTGGTATATTTCCGGGACGTTGATCTTTTCAGGTTGCCTTTTTCATACCTGTTGTTCTTCTTGCTCGATGATGAGTTGATGGGACAGTCCTTCTTCATATGTTCCTTCTTCTTGCAGCCATAGCAGACAGCATCTTCTTGGTACCAGTTGTTGCTGTTGTTCTCTTTGACTCTCTTCTCATGTCTCATAAATCTTTTGAACTTCTTTGCATGAGAGCTTGATCTTCAGCGTCAGATCCACTGCTGTCTGAGTCATCTTCAGCAGCTTTTCTGTGCTGAGCCTTGAGGGCGATAGTCTTCTCCTTTGGTGCAGGCTCTTCAAAATCTTGTAGATCCAGTTCATGAGTGAGTAGCTTACCCATGAGTACTTCAAGTGACATTGTGGTGAGGTCGTTTCCTTCAATGATAGCTGTAGCCTTCGGAATCCAGTTCTTGGTGAGAGCTTGCAGGAGTTTGCAAATCTTTTCGTGGTTACTGTATTCTTTGCCTAAGGAGGACAAAGGGTTTACAATATCCAAGAACCTCTCGAACATTTGTGTGACTGTTTTATTTGGCTTTATTTTGAATGCCTCGTACTCTTGAGTAAGTCTGCTGACTTTTGACTCCTTGACTTGAGTCGTGCCTTCATGTGTAACTTCGAGAAGCTTCCATATACCATTTGCCGTTGTGCATGTAGATACCCTGTTAAATTCTGTTCTGTCTAAGGCACAAAAAGAGCATTAATGGCACGTGCGTCAAGACTGGCCTTTTTCTTTTCTTCCTCTGTATAACTGTTTTGGGGTTTTTCAACTAAAACACCCTCGACATTTATACGAGGTGGCTTCTGATAGCCATCAAGAACAATAGCCCATAAGTCAAAATCAAGAGACTTTAAGAAAAAACTCATCCGTATTTTCCAATAAGTGTAGTTAGTACCATCAAACAGAGGAGGTCTGTTTGTGGCCTGACCTTCACTTGTGAATTTCATAGTAGCCATGTGATGTGTTGTGATCTAATAAATAATGAATAAATAATAGCACTTTTACCTTGCTTTACCTGTAACACCCGCTCTGATACCAATTGTAGGAACGATATAGTAAAGCGTAATACTCTAGAGGGGGGGGTGAATAGAGTTGGCAGCGGAATAATGCTAATTAAAAAAGGTTAGCAACACAATCACAGTATATAATCAAGATGAAATAAAGTAAAGGCAGAGTTCAGAAAGCAAACAACAGCGATGTATACTGGTATCCCTCTGTTGAGGACTAATCCAGTCGGTAGAACTCTTGCTACCAGTTTGAATCCACTATAGGAAAAACCGCAAGTTTTCTTACGAAGTCCTTGCAACTTCTACAACGCGAGCTTTGATACGAAGAACTCGTCCAACTTCAAATGTGAAGAGGTATTCTTCAATCAAGCCTTCTGATTACAATCTCTCAGAAACTTTTAGACCGTACCGCACTGGCAAATCGACTAGAGGATTGTAACTGGCTTGGGATCTGAAAATGAAAGCTCTAGAAAAAAACTCTTTGGAAGGCAGAAAGCTTTTTAGATAGAGAGAAGATTGAAAGTGAATGAGTGATTTGAAATGATCGAAATACTTCTCTATTTATAGGATTTCCAAAGGGAGAACTCTGTCAGAATTCGGGCAGAATTCGGGCAGAACTCGATGAGCAAATCTCGGTCAAATCCGCAACTGCAGGAGGACCAAGTTCCAGAGAATTCAAAATCAAACGGCCACCAACCGAACTCTGGCCGAACTCTGGCCGAGTTCTGTCAGGGTTAGGTTAGGGTTTTTAAAATAGGTTTTGGTGATTTTTGAAAACCTTTTTGAAAACCTTTTTGTAAACAATTTGATAGGTCATTTTAAAAATATTTTGAACTATTTTTGGGAATAGCCTATTTGCCAGTACGACTCGGTGTACAATGTATTCCTAGACTCAAATAAAAAGAAAATTACATTGCATAGGAAATACAGACTCAAGTAGGCAAACAGATCTTCAGTCTTGAACGAAGTGAATATCCAATCTTGCTTATGTCTAAGCGGCTGAGAATGTCCCAACAAGCTTTGTATATCCAGACAGAGTTTTGATCAATTATTAAAATCAGGTTGACCATATGACCAATGGGCCAACAATGTCAACCCTTCACACAACTGATAAGAAAAGGTGTATCTTTTGTATGGAATGAGGAATGTCAATGCGCCTTCGATGACATTAAGGAATACTTGATCCGCCAGCTCTGGTAGACCCGATCGCCGAAAAGCCCTTCCTTCTCTATGTATGGGCGATGGAACACTTCCTCGGTGCCTTGCTAGCACAAAATAATAATGCGGGACACGAATAAGCCATCTATTATCTTAGTCGAATGATGGTGGTACCGGAGTTTAAGTACACTGTCGTGGAGAAGGAATACCTTGCCTTGGTGTTCTCCATTCAAAAAATATGACACTATGTGTCAGGGTAGACCATCCATGTTGTCTCGCGAGTTAATCCCCTCAGGGTTGTCATGACCAAACCATGCGCACTCAGTTCTCGTCTAGCCACATAGGCGATACTGTTATCCCCCTACGACATGGTCTTTGTTTCGCAGAAGGCTGTCAAAGGTCAAGTCTTGGCCAACTTCCTAGCAGCCCATCCAGGCTCAGGAACAGTAAGAATCTATGAGGAAATCCCAGACGAAGTTGTTAACTCAAATATGACTTCACATGATAACGTTTGGCGAATATTCTGACAGTGCTTCAAGAACAGGGCCACAAGGTGATATCGTCGCTGGAGTCGGGATAGTATTAATTTTTCCCTCTGGATTGGTGTTCAACCGGGCATATTCTCTCACAAAACCCTGTTCAAACAATGTAGCCGAATATAATGCTTTGGTCATCGGGCTCCGACTTGCAAAAGAGGTGGGAGTCGGATACCTAGAAGCATATGGTGACCCACAGTTGATCGTCAATCAAATCCGAGGCTCTTACGAGGTTCGTAAGGCAGACCTGATTCCTTATCATCAGACAGCAATCACCATCATAGAAACCTTAAAGGGGTTCTTTATAGAACGTGTTCCTAGGCTCCAAAATATTGAAGCCGATGCCCTAGCGGGACTCACCGCTTCTTTGGCGGTCCCAAATTATGCTCATCATCTAGTTGACGTTATAGGCCATGATCTGGTCTGTCCCAAGATCAACGTTCAACTGGACAAGAGTTACTCTGCCCAGATGACCAATGATGTAAAAGAAGACTCCCATTCATCGACTTTGCCGTCTACGGAATCCTGCCTAAGAATGTGAAAGAAGCAACTTCAATCAGAAGACGTTCTCTCAGATTCTTTTATGACACAGAAACAAAAATATTATATCGACGATCTTACGACGGACTGCTATTAAGATGTCTGTCAAATGTAGAAGCCAAAGGAGCCTTACGCGAGACTCACGATGGCGTTTGCGGGGCTCACCAACCGGGCCCGAAGTTGCAGGACCGTCTCCGTCGGATGGGTTACTACTGGCCTACGAAGGTAGCAGACGCAGTCGACTATGCAAGGAAGTGCAAGGCTTGTCAGATCCACGTAGATTTCATACATCTTCCATCCGAGTTCTTGTACTCAACAGTGGCTTCTTGGCCATTTGAAGCATGGGGAATGGATATTGTTGGCCCAATCACCCCGCCGTCGTCCAAAGGGCACCGATTTATTCTCGCAATCACCGACTACTTCTCCAAATGGGCAGAAGCTGTTCCATTACAGAAGTAAAAACATCAAACGTGATCAGTTTTATAAAACATCATATTATTTACCGTTTTGGGTTGCCAAGGAGGATCATTCATGACAATGGTCCGCAGTTCGCAAGCCAAGCCTTCTATCGATTCTGTGACAAGAACCAAATTCAGAATGTGGCTTCAACGGCATACAATCCATCAGCTAATGGTCTGGCCAAAGCTTTTAATAAAACCATAATCAAGCTTATCAAGGAGTTCGTGTTTTCAAACAAGTGCGACTGGAATGAAAAGTTGGGCGAATACTTATGGGCGTACCGCACTACGAGCCGAACGACTACCGAAAATATACCGTTCTCTCTGGTGTACGAGAGCGAGGCAGTCTTCCCACTGGAGACTCATATCCCCTCGCTTCGTGTGGCCCTTACTTACCGGTTAACGTCGGACGATAACTACTGTCGCCGGCTACAAGAATTGAAAGCGTTAGATGAAAAACGTTTGCAACCTCAACAAAGCATCGAGCTCTAAAGCATGCATCTCTCGAGCCTTCAATAACAAAGTCAAGTAGAGGATATTCCAAGTAGACGATCTCGTCTTGGCCGTTCGCAGACCGATGGTCAGGACTCACAAAACTGCCGATAAATTCCAGCCCAAGTGGGAGGGTCCATACATCATCGAGACTGTATTCTCCAACGGTGCATACCGGCTCGCAAAACAGAACGGAGACTTTCTCATGATGTCCATAAACGACAAATTCCTGAAGAAATACTATGTCTAAGGATATGCTGGTACTCCCTCAAACCATCATCCTAAACTATCGAGTTATGTACACCAAGTGCCTCTGAACTCACATTTTATCGCATCTCCCTGAGTGGTGAGTCATGTATGATGATACCTCTGAATTCACACTCTAATGCTTTATCCCACGGGAGTCTGCCCAGCATACCATTATCTCTGAGCAAACTTTCTAATCCTGATTATCATTTATCACATCCATATTACCTCTGATACCGATACTCTCCCGACTTAACACCTATACCCAACTCAGGATAAAAGACATGGTGTTAAGACCACAAAACCTAACACGTCCATATTACCTCTGTTGGGTTTTGTTTCAAATCTATTACCCGCACCACCTGTGCTCTAAAGGGTAATAGGTCCACAGAAATTATCCTAGTCTATTATTCGCACCATCGGTGCACAAAAAAAGTAATAGGTCCACAAAATATCATTCAAAATCTATTATCCGTACTACCAGTACGCAAAAGGATAATAGGTTTGCAAAATTGTTTCAAATCTATTACCCGTACAACCAGTGCGCAAAAGGGTAATAGGTCCACAAATACTATTCAAATCTATTGCTCGTATTTTCAGATGCACAAAAGGGCAATAGGTCCACAAAAAGTCCCCCAAGTGGGATGTCCTCTGCCAATCACAAATGCTATATTAGGTCCTCTAGTACAAGCACCCATTCTTTCACAATCATATGCTTTTGGAGCCCAGTTGTTCTGTTGCATTCACTCCCCATAGAACAACCATGTCCAAATCACCTCTGAGTTGTTTTCCTACCCCTTACAAAGCAGATGATGCTAAAAACAAATCTTTACCACGTCCATCTTACCTCTGAGTAAACACCCCGTGTAACAACCCCTGCGTTGTGGCGCATCAATCATAGAACTTCCATATCCATATCACATGTAAATCCCCTAAATTTCAACTTCAATTTTTTTTATAAATTGAGTATTTCAAATTTTTGCTTGGTATTTGTACGTCGCATAGTCGTATTATACGTCGCGAATGAACTCAATATTTTCATATGTCTCGTCGAGTGCGAATATGTACGAGATACATATTTTTGTAAAACATCTTTATTAGAGATTTTATTTATGTAGAAGAATTTTTAGTTTTCCAAAACAATATGATAAATATTTTTATAAAAGAGTTATTTTGTTCGTTGTTTAAAAATGAGTAGGGATTTGAAAATTTTGGGTTATATGAAATGTGTTTCAAATATTTTGCAAAATTTGAAAATTACTAATAACATATTTTTGTTAATTATAAAAGCTATTTCATGATTTAATATTTAAGAAATATTTTTGATTTTTGAAATTAATTAATACTATATTTTAATATTTATGGAAAAGATATTTTAAATTTTGTTTTACTTAATATTTGAATTATTTTGATAATTTAAAATTAAAAAAGATTTTATTTGCCTTAATTTAAATAGCTTTTAAATTAAAGATAAGTTTTATTTATATTGAATTAGATTTTAAATCCATTTGAATTAGTATGGAATCTATCTATTGGGGATTTAATCAAATCCTAATCCTTATCCTAATGGAAATTTCTACCTCCTATAAAAGGAGAGGTACTCCTCCATAATTCTCTACCACAACCAAAATATGCATCGTGTCCGTGCCCCTTCCCATCCAATATATTTTGTTCTTTTACATATACAATCTGTCAACTTTCCCTGTCCGATATGCCGGACGATTGCTACCTCCCAGACCCGATCACCCCGTCATCACGGAGAACCACCGCAATCACTACTGTCCCGTTCCACCACCTTTATGTTATCACCGCTACCCACGTCGTCATCGTCATCCCCGATATCGTCGCCGCCTCCTACACTCCGGTCCCGACCCCCTCAATCGGCCAACACCAAACCGATCAATATCAAAGACCCGACACTCCCATCCAAAACCACCACCGTATTTTCGGCCATCACCGGTCACACCCATCGACCACCTTGGCCCACCGCCACCAATGACGTTGCTCGCCCAAAAATCCATCATACCATCACCATCATCCAGAAGAAGAAGGAGGAGGAATCCTCACCTGAGCGCCGCCGAGCTTCGCTTCATCTCCCCCGGACGCCGAGCCTGTACCGCCTCTACACCTCCCTTCCGAGCCACCTCCGATCCGTCACTTCCTCAACCCTCCATGGCCGGCCGCCTCGTGTCGTACAGTACAGCCGTCCGCCGCTGATGAGCGCACGCAACCACCAGCGCCGCTCCGCCCCAACCAGCGAGCGCCGAGCTTCGCCGGAGCCACCAGCCGACTCATCCCCTCAAAACCCCTTTCCCGCGCGGAAGCCCTAGGCTCAGCCCGCAGCCGCCGTGGACCGTGCGATGCCAAGAGCCAACCATCCGCCGCCTCCGCCCAATTCACCGCCGCGCCGATCGCCTTTGGCCCGATCTCCGCCGCGCGCCACCCCTGGCACGACGAGCCCCGATCGGTGAGTTGCTTTTCCCACATCTCTCTCTCTCTCTCTCTCTCTCTCTTTACTGAATTTGGGGGGAAAAGAGTGTAGTATATATTATTAATCATTATTATTATTTTATATTATTATTATTATTATTATTATTATTATACTAAGATTATCATCATCATCATTATTATTATTATTATTATTATTATTATTATTATTATTATTATTAGTACACTAATTTTAGTTATCTAAATATCATTATTATTATTCCATTATTGTGAATATTAATTTTCTATAAAATATATAAATTAGATAGTTTCCAAAATTATATATATGTTGATAAACTTTGGCTTGTCCATAGTTTTGGTCTAGAAGCTCAAAATAGTTATAGAATTTCTTATATTATTCTAAAATAATTTAATTAAATAATTTTTCTGTCAAAAATATAAATTTGACAAATATAGCATATTTTGCTTGAATAGATTTTTATATTCTTATAATATTTAACTAAAATTTCTTCTATTAGTAAATATAATTCTAGTATTTCCCTACAGGTCCTTTTGACTAAGGAAAACATATTTTTAAAAATAGTAGGAAAATTTTCTAAAATAATATAAATGCTCTCCTTCTCAAATTTTCACTATTTGTCAACCTTACTTATGACTAAATCATGTTTTTCCTATTTTTCTGCAACCTCACTGAACATGGCTATTGAACAATCAAAACTTACAGAATTATTGTACCACAGCAGGCGTCCTACCAGGCAACACACATTGTCTTTACTGTTTAAATTTCTTGCTCAATATCATGCATGCTTTTTCTTTATGTTGTTCTTTCAAAACTATATATAGATGCAAATTATTATACTTTATGCAATTGACTTAGAGTTAAGGGACCACCGTATGTTTAGTGCATCTCATAAATTGTCATGATGTGCCACGGATTGTGTGTGAGTTATGAGTCGCATATAGATACGGACTTGCGTGCTGACTGATCATTGGTGCGTACAGGCCGTGCGTTAGGATATAACTGCTAATAGATTGTGTAGAAGACTTGGCAGTTATTAAGGATTAAACAGTGTCGTGGAGACGACGCATGTATAGTATCATTGGGGAAAGGGGACAGTTATTAGCGTAGGGGCTACATTTTATTTTTACACACATTTTGGGCCGTGGGTGACTCTTATGAGCACTACCTTCTGCCCAGGGTCGGTAGTGACTCGGATGAGCGCTACTTACTGCCACTCTTTATTTACTCTGCTGAGCCTACAGCCCCTGCATAGAACGTTGTCCCCAAAGTGCATATCACATAGAATGGTTAGGAACCTTTACTCATGCATACTTTTATGTTGAGCTTTATTTATTCAGTTTATCGGCATGATATTATGTGTCTTGTTACGTCCTTCTGAGGACCTGGTGATCTCTCCAGGTGTGTTTCATGATTTCTTGCAGGTGTGCTAGCTAAGGCCATGTCTTCCTTTTTTCGTGATGATTGCTCTTGGACTCGCCATTGCTCTCGCTTGCTCAATTCTTGCCATATATATTTTTCCATATTTAATTTAGTTGGTAGTGGATTTGTCTCCGCCCAACTATTGTGTACATAAAAAACTCAATGTTGCTTTTATATCATTAATTATTTTTGTGGATGAGATTTAGTGCCTTGGTTACTATATTTTACAGCTTATTTATACATACGATGGTTCATATACTTCGTATGTATACAGCTGGCATGATTACGTTCTAGTCCTACGTATTTTGGGACTGGGGCGTTACATGTTTTTGTGGTGGTCCATGCAGGTCAAGTTTGTCATTTTGGTTACATGACTGTACCGAGCGGGCCAGCAATATAGGACTAGAATCTAGGAATCTCATCCACATACTTGATCACCTTCCTTGACCTTCCTTGAATTCCATATTTCGACTCCCGTAGCTTCCCTTGATTTTTGTATCTTGCTTGAACTCCTTCTACCAACACCCTATCATCTCGTGCTTAAACATGGTTAGAAAGATGACTACACTACTATATACTTATTGGTCGACCCTATGGCTAGAAGGATTATATTGACAAATAATATCCATTGAAGTTATATTCGAGTATAAATGCATTTATTTTTCCTAAAGATATGATCTTAAGGATTAGTTAATTTCAAGTTGGGTAGTAGCATATTACCGCCTTCAAGGGATAGTTAGAATTTTGATATTACAAGGTGGTATACACAAGTGGATAGCTAGATCGAGAAAACAAATTTTTGATTTACGAAATTTTTTTGAAATTGTGAAATAGTTATGATTTATTAGGGATATAAAATCGATTGAGAAATAACTTACATTGTGACGCATGATTTACGGTTAACTTTAAAAGTTTGGATTGTAATATTATAAAGTTTATCTCGAGATTATTTAAGGAGTTTTAATTATGATTTTAGACAACTAGAGAAGACGGAAGTTTAGTTTGAGACAGCTTGAGGTTTAAATCAAGTCGTAAGATTTATAAGTTTATTCAATTTTGAGTTGAAAAAATGATGGTAAAATTTTATTTAAATATTTGGAGGATATGAAAGCGACTTTGAAGGAAAAATTTAAATTTTAAATTGTGTCATATGATCTATAAAGTTAATTAGATTCCAAGTTTAAAGCCTTGATTATGGATATTTAAATTTTGGTAAAAAAAGAATTAATTTGTGTCGCATGATTTGCGATTAATGAAATAGGCTAAGAATTTATCTCAAGGTACCTTTGAGAAATGGGAAATTTTAAAAGTGATGGCTTATTATGAAAATTTAGTTGTGTTGTATTAGATATGATGAAGGATTTTGGAATTTATTTAAAGGAAATTAAACTTTAAAGTTATGATTAAATACTTGATGGAGTATCTTGAGATTTTATTTCGAAACTATTGAGGAACTTGAAATTTGAAATTAGATCATATATTGGTAGAGGACCAAGAAGCAAGCAAGTCACCCTAATGGGATACAAGTATTCCTCAATAATTGCCATGATAGTTGTATGTACTCGAGTGTAGTTGGTCATCTGCCAAATCATGTGGTTATATTTCAATCTTGACTCACTCGACCTTCCCTCAATTCTTGATCTTTTATCGTGACCATCTAATTGTTTAGAAATGACTAGCATCTTTCCCTTGACCATTTTCCATCTAAGAGACTGTCTCCACTCTAGAAACTGTGTCTCTAATTTATTTTACCTTGAACTACGAGATTTTCTAAATTCTTTTTATTTCGTGCTTTAACCTTTTACTTTTGTGCATTAACTAGTACCTTATAAAAAAAACCCACTTTCTATTTTGATCATCTGGCGTATCCTATCGTGACTTTGATATTTGGAGCACAACACTAGACTTTTCCATTAAACAAATTTCGTATGCAAAACCTAGACGAGCCCACCTTCATGTAGATATATCATGTCCCACTAAAACCCGTCTTCTTGTACTCTATTTTCTTGAGATGACTTTCTAGTCAAATGGCTAAGCTATAAACCTCTACCATGACACCAATTACTTCCTGACTTTAATTAGAGAACCAACCTTGACCCAATTCTTTCGACCCGATATGTGATGATGTTCTACTTGATTCCCTTTAATGCTTAATTTTGTGCCTTACCTTGATTGCTTAACTCATTATCCTATCACACCATTAGTTTAATTCTTGTAAGTTGGGTAGAATACCTCACGACCTAACCAACATTTTGTGGACCACATTGATAGGTTCACTTGGACCATAGAATTCAGTAGACCCTAACTTATCTAGTCAACCAATCCAGTCGCATAGGCCCAAATTTCGGGCGGAACTTAGGTTTTATAAGATCTTGAACTAATTGATTTCTTTCATCATTACCCTTTACTTATTATTTTATCTACCTATGATGCTAAAATAGCTTAGTTTTGCAAGCGTATTCTTTATCAAGCTTGATCATGACATAAGTTTAATGTGGGCGCCCACTAATACGTTGTCTAAATCAGAACCGACGTATTATGGTCTGATCAACCATAGTGCACTTGGTTCGCTTTTCATATATCATACTACGTGGATGGAGACATAGTTAACTTGCCCCTAGACTCTCGTCCGCGATTACCTTGGCAATTCTCTTGGAATTATACAATCGCCTTTGAATCACATATTGGCATTTGAAAACATCTCCTTTGGACTCTTGTTGGCTTTCGTCTTTTAACTATTTTAGACAAGGCTTGTGATTGATAGATAGACAAAACCATTCTCCTATGACCATGATATTTGTATATACTTGGGGATAGTTATCCACTGACCAACCAATATGACTATCCCCGCCTTGAGCTACTTGCTTTTTTTCTCGATCCTAGAATCAACTTTCATGACCTTTTTTTGAAGATGATTCAACTCTAAACCTAGACGACCCTATATCTTCTATCATGACCCTAATGATTCCTATCATTCTTTCATTCGTGCCCTCAACCTAGACACTTACCATACAATCTTCTTCAAAGTGCCCTATTCCCCAAGTCCCCAAAATATCCACTTAAGCTACTTCCATCGTACTATCATGTTTTACCTTGACTAGCAACCCTCGTTCAATTCCAAAATCGTGAATTATTTCGTCGTTATCGGAATCACGATTTTCTCGCCCAATGATTTGTGTTGCCTTACCCTCGTACCTTCTCACCCCCGTACTTATTCTTAATTTCTAGGACAAAATTCTGGTAAGTTGGGTAGGATGTAAACCCCCTAAATTTCTACTTAAATTTTTTTTATAATTGAGTATTTCAAATTTTTACTTGGTATTTGTACGTCGCATAGTCGTATTATACGTCGCGTATGAACTCAATATTTTCATATGTCTCGTCGAGTGCGAATATGTGCGAGATACATATTTTTGTAAAACATCTTTATTAGAGATTTTATTTATATAGAAGAATTTTTAGTTTTCCAAAACAATATGATAAATATTTTTATAAAAGAGTTATTTTGTTCGTTGTTTAAAAATAAGTAGGGATTTAAAATTTTTGGGTAATATGAAATGTGTTTCAAATATTTTGCGAAATTTGAAAATTACTAATAACATATTTTTGTTAATTATAAAAGGTATTTCATGATTTAATATTTAAGAAATATTTTGATTTTTGAAATTAATTAATGCTATATTTTAATATTTATGGAAAAGATATTTTAAATTTTGTTTTACTTAATATTTGAATTATTTTGATAATTTAAAATTGGAAAAGATTTTATTTGCCTTAATTTAAATAGCTTTTAAATTAAAGATAAGTTTTATTTATATTGAATTAGATTTTAAATCCATTTGAATTAGTATGGAATCTATCTATTGGGGATTTAATCAAATCCCAATCCTTATCCTAATGGGAATTCCTACCTCCTATAAAAGAAGAGGTACTCCTCCATAATTCCCTACCACAACCAAAACGTGCATCGTGTCCGTGCCCCTTCCCACCCAATATATTTTGTTCTTTTACATATACAATCCGTCAACTTCCCCTGTCCGACATGCTGGACGATTGCTACCTCCCAGACCCGATCACCCCGTCATCACGGAGAACCACGGCAATCACTATTGTCCCGTTCTACCACCTTCATGTTATCACTGCTACCCGCTTCGTCATCGTCATCCCCGACATCGTCGTCGCCTCCTGCACTCCGGTCCCGACCCCCTCAATCGGCCAACACCAAATCGATCAACATCACAGACACGGTACTTCCATCCAAAACCACCACCGTATTTCCGGCCATCACCGGTCACATCCATCGACCACCTTGGCCCACCGCCACCAACGGCGTCGCTCGCCCAAAAATCTATCACACCATCACCATCATCCAGAAGAAAAAGAAGGAGGAGGAATCCTCACTTGAGCGTCGTCGAGCTTCGCTTCATCTTCGTCGGACGTCACGCCTGCGCCGCCTCTACACCTCCCTTCCGAGCCGCCTCCGATCCGTCACTTCCTCAACCCTCCATGGCCGACCGGCCCGAGTCGTGCAGTACAGCCGTCCGCCGCTGATGAGCGTGCGCAACCACCAGCGCCACTCTGCCCCAACCCGCGAGCGCCGAGCTTCACCGGAGCAACCAGCCGACTCGTCCCCTCAAAACCACTTTCCCGTACGGAAGCCCTAGGCTCAGCCCGCAGCCGCCGTGGGCCGTGCGATGCCCGGAGCCAACCATCCGCCGCCTCCGCCCAAATCACCGCCGCGCCGATCGCCTTTGGCCCGATCTCCGTCGTGCGCCACCCCTGGCACGGCGAGCCCCGATCGGTGAGTTCCTTTTCCCACATCTCTCTCTCTCTCTCTCTCTCTCTCTCTCTCTCGCTTTACTGAATTTGGGGGGGAGGAAGAGTGCAGTATATACTATTAATCATTCTTATTATTTTATATTATTATTATTATTAGTATTATTATTATACTAAGATTATCATTATTATTATTATTATTATTATTATTATTATTATTATTACACTAATTTTAGTTATCTAAATATCATTATTATTATTCCATTATTGTGAATATTAATTTTCTATAAAATATATAAGGTAGATAGTTTCCAAAATTATATATATGTTGATAAACTTTGGCTTGTCCATAGCTTTGGTCTAGAAGCCCAAAATATTTATAGAATTTCTTGTATTATTCTAAAATAATTTAATTAAATATTTCTTCTGTCAAAAATATAAATTTGACAAACATAGCATATTTTGCTTGAATAGATTTTTAAATTCTTATAATATTTAACTAAAATTTCTTCTACTAGTAAATATAATTCAAGTATTTCCCTACAGGTCCTTTTGACTAAGGAAAACATATTTTTAAAAATAGTAGGAAAATTTTCTAAAATAATATAAATGCTCTCCTCCTTAAATTTTTACTATTTGTCAACCTTACTTATGACTAAATCATGTTTTTCCTATTTTTTGCAACCTCACCGAACATGGCTATTGAACAATCGAAACTTGCAGGATTATTGCACCACACCAGGCGTCCTACCAGGCAACACACCTTGCCTTTACTGTTTAAATTTCTTGCTCAATATCATGCATGCTTTTTCTTTATGTTATTTTTTCAAAACTATATATAGATGCAAATTATTATACTTTATGCAATTGACTTAAAGTTAAGGAACCACCGTATGTTTAGTGCATCTCATAAACTGTCACGATGTGCCACAGATTGTGTGAGAGTTGTGAGTCGCATATAGATGCGGACTTGCGTACTGACTGATCACTGGTGTGTACAGGCCGTACGTTAGGATATAACTGCTAATAGATTGTGTAGAAGACTTGGCAGTTATTAAGGATTAAACAGTATCATGGAGACGATGCATGTATAGTATCATTGGGGGGAGGGGACAGTTATTAGCGTAGGGGCTACATTTTATTTTTACACATATTTTGGGCCGAGGGTGACTCTTATGAGCACTACCTTCTCCCCAGGGCCGATAGTGACTCGGATGAGCGCTACTAACTGCCACTCTTTATTTACTCTGCTGAGCCTACAGCCCCTGCGTAGAATATTGTCCTCAAAGTGCATATCACATAGAATGGTTATGAACCTTTACTCATGCATACTTTTATGTTGAGCTTTATTTATTCAGTTTATCGGCATGATATTATGTGTCTTGTTACGTCCCTCTGAGGACCTGGTGATCTCTCCAGGTGTGTTTCATGATTTCTTGCAGGTGCGCTAGCTAAGGCCATGTCTTCCTTTCTTCGTGATGATTGCTCTTGGACTCGCCATTGCTCTCGCTTGCTCAATTTTTTTCATGTATATTATTTCATATTTAATTTTGTTGGTAGTGGATTTGTCTCCGCCCAAAGATTGTGTACATGAAAAACTCAAATTGCTTTTATATCATTAATTATTTTTGTGGATGAGATTTAGTTCCTTGGTTACTATATTTTATAGCTTATGTATACATACGTTGGTTCATATACTTCGTATGTATACAGCTGGCATGATTACGTTCTAGTCCTACGTATTTTGGAACTGGGACGTTACATCACCTCTGAGTTGTTCTGTGTATCCTCACCGAGTTCACTCCTACCATGTCCATATCACATCTGAGTAGGAAAGCTCTACCATCAACCTCATATTTACCACGTCCATATCACCTCTGAGTAAATATGTTGGTTCCCTCTCTCAACTTATTATCTGTACCTAAAACCAAGGTACGTCAAGGATGATAAGTCCACATAAAATCCACAGCGAAAGTACCCAAACCTATCACGTCCCTGCTACCTCTGATAGGATTGCCACACCCAAACAGCTCTACTTTCCATGCTTCTTATTCAAAGTATTCCAAATTTGCAATTTGAAAACTTTGAAGGGGGACATGTCGAAGCATGGAAAAGAGGATATTGCTTTTAGTCCCACATCAGAAAAGAGAAGAAGAAAGGGCTCACTCCATTCTATATATAGAGCCCCTTCCCTCATTTGAAAAGGGCACCGACTTTCCTTCCCTCCTTCCAACTTGGACTCTTCCTACTATGCACCTTCGGGTGCTAAATCGAAGAAGTCTAGGGCAGTGCGGGCCCAACAAGCCCGGTCAACTGTCCAAGCTGCTGACCGTTAGCGGGTACCATTAACTGTTATACGGGCTCCTGATAGAAAGTTATACAGAACCACCCGCGTCCAGTCCCTAAGGGCTAACGGACAGGGTGGGTCTCAAAAGTCTCCCTATAACAATCGAGCGCAGTACTTTACTAGCCGGTGATCAGGGAGTAAATATGATGGTCCCAAAAAGTCTTCCTACAATGATCGAGAGCAACTAGCCTTAGATCAGGGAGCAAATATGACACCTACGCACCCGAGCGCTCGGGATATCCGGGCCCCACAAAATGGATGCAAAGGTAGATCAATCTACTCTCGACTTACGAGAGGTGGTCATATCGTATATTTTATGCGCCAACCTGTCATATATCTACTAGCTACAGAAGCAAGGCTCCTAGAGATCCCATGCGGCCAAGTGAAACCAAGTCGCAGAAGGAATGCTCCTAGAGACCCCATGCGGCTAAGTGGACTCGAGCCGCAGAAGCAAGGCTCCTGGAGATCCCATGCGGCTAAGTGAAACCAAGCCGCAGAAGGAATGCTCATGTAGACACCATGCGGCTTAGTAGACTCAAGCCACAGAAGCAAGGCTCTCGAAGATCCCATTCGGCCAGGTTGACTCTAGCCGCAGAAGTAAGGCTCTCGAAGAACCCATACGGCCAAGTGAAACCAAGCCGCAGAAGCAAGGCTCTTGGAGACCCCATACGGCTAAGTAGACTTAAGCCGCAGGAGGAAGACTCTTCCGACTTCATACGGCCAAGATGATCCGAGCCGCAGAAGGAAGTCTCTTGAAGACCTCATACGGCCAAGCCAATTCGAGCCGCAGAAGGAAGACTCTTGAGATCTCATACGGCCAAGATGATCTGAGCCGCATAAGGAAGGCTCTTGAGATTTCATGCGTCCAAGCCGATCCAGGCTGCAGAAGAAAGACTCTTGGTACCGCATACAGCCAAGTTGATCCGGGCCGTAGAAGATTGATTTTACTCTGTTGTAGAGGGACATATGGCAATTTGACCGAGTCTCAACCACCCAAATTTGCTCCAACAAAGAAATCTCAATAAACCACCAGCTTGCAGCCCGAGATCGAGTCTTTGTGTGCTGTGATGGACACGTAGCCACGTGGCCCATTATGTGACCCAAAAATCTGTTACTGCAGAAAACACTATAAATAGCAGGGTCCACACCCATGCAAATGGTTGGCAATCCAAGACGGGCAACCTACGAAGGGCAATTTCTTCAAGAGCAAGGAACGCGTCAGATAGTCCAAGGAGTAAGACAGAGTTGCTACACTATCACGAGCCTCTATCGTCACTCCCCAGAATCAAAACTAATAATTGTACTTAGATTGTTTCCTAGGATTTCTCTCTAAGCTTTCTCTTGTACAAGCGAGTTTGCAATCAAGTTTAATTCATTTGTAATTTTTTGTGCTTGATAGTTAATGGCAAACAGTGTTAAGTCGGGAGATTATCAGTATCTGAGGTAATATGGACGTGACACACGATAATCAGGACTATTAAGTTTGCTCAGAGATAATGATAAACTGGGCAGACGCCTGTGAGGTAAGGCATTAGAGTGGGAGTTCAGAGGTATCAGCGTACATGACTCGCCACCCAGGAATATACGATAGAGTGTGATTTCAGATACCTTGGTGTACATAACTCGATAGTTTAGGAGATTTGAAGGTTTGAGGGAGTACCAGCATGTCCTTAGACATAGTATTTCTTCAGGAATTTGTCGTTATAATCTCGAGGTTTCCCAGATGGAGTTGACAGCTGCAGAAGTGATAGCCGACCGTTGCCGTAATTCAGACCTGGGGTAGCCTCCATGTCGTACCCCTGCTTTTGTATGAAGTACTTGGCTTGAGGACTATACATGTAGAATGGTAGTCTTCCAGTATCAGGTTCGAGATCCAACTCTTGAGGCATGAAGGGTTGAGGACCTTCTTTTCGGCCAAAGATGATCGTGTGATCCCATTCTCTTCTACCTGGGACTAGGAAGTAAGCATCTTTAATGGGAGCAAGTCGGTTCATGGTATGGACGGTTGTCACTTTTGTGTACAGGTTAATGTCCCGATCGAGTCCCACAGTATACATCAGATTGAGTTTATTACACTCAGGATAGTTCAATGGCAGCCTCTTATTGATGAAATAAGAAATTTTGTCCACTGGGATTATATCATCAGGAGAGGGACTATCCACCTTTGCAAAAAGATACTTTGTGAGTTCTGCATCCTCTTCAGCTACCCCCTGTGTGATCGGAGGTGGGGATGCTGTCCTGGGCAACTTGACCACCAAGGATTCAGCTTGTGGCATTGGCTTGCCGAAGGGTCTCGGATCTACACTTGATTGCTGACTCGTCTTGGGAAGACGGATAACCATCGGCTCGACAGAAGACTTCGTGTCTTTCGAATGCTTTTGACTGGATCTTGGCAATCGGATCACCATCAACCCTATGACGGGTTTTGACTCTTAGCTTTGGGAGTCGGATAACCATTGGTTCCGACTGTACAGCTGTGACGAGAAAACCGGGCACCTCTTTTTGCAAAGTTGTGACAAAGGGTACGGCTTTGCCCGGTTTACGGGCCGGGGGATGAATTCTTAAGGGTTCTTCTAGCCCTGTAATGGCCTCCAGTTCGTCAGTTATGTGTTTCTTGGATTAGTCATATAGACACGCCTCCGAAGAATAATAAGACTCGATCCCCTTGAAGGGATCGATGTTGGCGAACTCAGTCTTCACGAAGCCGTGCTTACTGACATACTTGAAGCATTGGTGGAGGGTGGATGGCATGATCATATAGTCATGTATCCATGGATGCCCCAAGAGGATGTTATAGGACGTATCTGCATCTATGACGTAGCAGGTGACCTCTGTCCTTAGGTCGTCGATCTAACATTTCAATTGGATCTTTCCTAAGGGATAGCTCCTTCCCGAGTTGAAACAACTAATGGCAATGTTGGTCGTCGCTAGCCGGTGCATAGGGATGCCGAGGACTTGAAGCAAGCTTTTTGGGATGATACTGATCGACGAGCCAGGATCGATGTGCATCCGATCCACCTTGATGTCGCATATGTATCCAGTATAGTATAAGGGGCGATCATGCATGTTGGTCTTAATCAGCATATCCTGTGGGGTGAATACGATATTGGGCATTGTGTCTGCATAGTTGCTGGCCTGGAGATCTGCCGACGAGTCTTCCTCCGTAGGTTTGACATGGGCCAAGTAGGCGTCAACATTCTGGAGCGCTTTGCTCAATACGATACGAAGATCCTTGGAGAGTCTTAGGAGCTGGTATAACGACAATTTTGTGGCATATTAGCTAATTGTGCTAATATGTCAAAGTTGTAAGGTCTCTCCAACCCCTGAGGTGCATCCTTATGGAGCGACCTGTCGAAGCGGGTTTCTTTTGGCTTGGACCTCTCCACTGGTGGAGGCTGAGATGGCCCCAAAACATCAATAGCCGGCAGCATTGCTGGCTGAGGGTCTTCAACTGAACTACCCAGAGTGGGCTGGACTTATGCCCCAGACCGGGTAACAACGGCCGCCGCTTCCTCAGCTTCGACTAAAATTGTATGGTAGGATCTGGACTTTCTGTCCTTCTTCGTGTTGGCTGGAGATGACACCGCCTGGGTAACATCGGGAACTAAGTCTGGGTACACCCACATAATCTCTCCTCGTGACATGGTGAGAGGTACCAAGTCAGTCGTCTGGTCCCGGACGGGGGGAAGATTAGTAACTTCCATCGTTGCCCGGGGGATAGGTATTACCCCGTCTTGAGTACTTGTTGGAGGGAAGTTATCGAACTGAATTGACACCATATTTTCCACCACGGTAACCTCTTCAAAGTCTAGCGACAGGGCTTTGGAGTCGATAATATTCTGGATGTACCGCTTTAATTGAAAGCAGTCATGAGTGACATAATGAACATAGCGGTAGAAATAACAGTATTTTGGGTCCTCCATCTCTGCCGCTCGAGGCTCGCACCTTGGTGGAGGGAGTTGGATCCTGTCTCCTTGCAAGAGCATGTCGAAGATAGGCTTGACATGACTATCTTCGAATGAGTAATTCACCTTGGGCCATTGAGCTTCTGCCTGCTTTTGTTCAGGATTTTTGGTCGAATCAGCGACCATAGCCTGTTTGCCTTTGTTGTCCCAGTTTTTGGAGGTGCCGTCAATGTTGTTGTGATTGGGGGTGGTACCAGGACATTTGCTTTTGACCTCTCCATATGGGATGTGTAGTCCCAGCTGGCGAGCCTTCTTTAACTATACCTCCGCATTGGTGGCTCTTATGATGAAGGTCATCCAATCCTTGAACTGATCTTCACCCATCCAGAGGCAGATTATGGAGAGCAACTTCTTCTGGCAGATTTCGATCAAGGATCTTTCGGGATTGCCTTGGGGCAATCTCATCGCGGTTTGACTGAACCGCTCGATATAGTTCCTTGTTAGCTCCTTCTCTCCCTAAACGACTTCTATGAGAGACGACATTGTCACATCTTGCTCCACTTCATAGAATCTCTCTAGGAACATATGCTTGAAGGCGTCAAAAGAATGGATGCAGTTGTCTGGAAGGTTGCGATACCAGTCGAACGCGATCCCCTCCAATGCCCCGATGAATAATCGTATGAGGATGGTGTCACTATGTGGCAAGTGGTCGGTTATGACCTCGAAACAAGTCATGTATCGACTAGCAGAGGTCCTTCTGTTATATGAATCGATGTGAAACGACTTGTACCGTAGTGGAAAAGGCACATCTCTCCATGCAACGGGATATGGCTGTCATATTCTCAGGTCACGAGAGGAGTCCCTGGCATTGAACATTGCCCGAAGCTCCTGGACTTCCCTCCTTGCTTTCCTGACTTCATCTGTAGCTGAAAGAGCGGAGGCTCCTAGAGGATTGTCACCCAAAGGAGGAGCGGTCGTGTTGGAGTCCGCGTTGACTGTATGTCCCAAGCTTGTTTTTCCAGGCGTCTTTGCCGGTTGGGTCTGCAAGGCGGCTTTGATTTCGTTTACTAACTTGACCAAGGATAGGAGCATGGTTTCAAGTACTTCTAGACGTTGTCGGTCAGTAGGCGCTTCATGATCCTCGTCAGCCATAAAGACTGTCCTCACGTGGGTAGAGGTGGAAGGGATCGTAGCAGAGGTGCTCTCTGTGTCGTACCTTTATATCGAGAAATCGTCGGGGAGTGTCAGAATGTCTTCCTCCTCGGACTCGGAAGAGGTGCTACCCCCTGTGCAGGAAGCCGTATTGTCTTGGCGAAGGCGGTCATCCTCAAGGATGTCCATGTCTGTCGCGTAATTCAAGTGGATCACTACCCCATGTGTATGCTCTTAGAACACCGGGTTGTCGCATACTTTGAGAGGAATGCTACCCCCGGTCTTATCTACCCCCAGGGAGGTTAAGGATGCACCCCAGGTATTGGTAGCTTCTTTTTGGATCGAGTGCCGAGGTAGACACCTCCTGTGGTTGTCGTTGGCAGTCCTCCAGACGAGAGTTTCCTTACAATACTGGCGGAGATTGCCGGTCTGGAAGTGCTTGTTTTATTCCTCCCTTGCCGGAAAGAACCTTTCGGGTTGATTTACAGGAGGCGAAAGGAAGTTCCTCATCTCCTGGGATTTGCACATGTTTCTCAAGTTGTTGTTGGAAAGGTGCTAGCTGCTGCAGTCGTTGGAAAATGGACTGCCGATCTTCAGGTGCTGCCGACTTGTCGCAACAGCAGTTGATGATGAATTGGGTGTAAGGATGTCCCGAGTGGGGCTCGTCGCATGCCAAGGTTGCTT
>JANAVB010044599.1:0-27500 GCA_029216955.1 Iris pallida | reverse complement strand
TCAACCACCCAGATTTGCTGTAACAAAATCCTAACAAATCGCTAGCAGGCGGCCAAAGAGAGGGTCTTTACGTGCTGATTAGCCACGTGGCCACGGGCCATCTATGCGGCTCAAAACATATATCACTATAAATAGCAGGGTGCCACACCACTGCAAGAGGCTGGCAACCTACGAAGGGCAATTTCTTCAAGAGCTAAAGACTACGTCGGATAGTCCAAGGAGTAAGGCAGAGTTGATAAACTTTTTCGAGCCTCCACCGTCACCCCCCAGAATCAAAAACTAAACAATTGTACTTAGATTGTTTCCTAGGATTTCTTTCTAGGCTTTTTTTTGTACAAGCGAGTTTGCAATCAATTTCGATATTTCTGTAATACCTGTCTTTAATATTTTAATGGCAAACACGATAGCGACTCTGCTGGGGACGTCCTTCTCTTCTGATGAAAAGCTGGTGATGTAATCCGACGCGTCCAAGCTCGCCTCTACGCAGCAAATGCTTGTGGTTCATTTTGACCAATAAGCCTTCGAAGAAATGCTCTCTGAAGGAAGCGTCAGCCCGTCACAGAAGCGAGCCAACCCAAAGAGAACTCGCAGGACGTCGGCATGTAAAACTGTTGCCCCCGACCAAGTTCTCAAAGAAGCTCCTTCTGCGGCCCAAGACGGTGATCGAAGCTCTCATGTGGCTTTGCTTCCGACCGCAGAGGACCCTACTGTCTCCAAATCTAGCAAAAGAAAACACTATGATGCTGCATTTTTGGGGGCACAAGAGAAATCCACGCTGATGAAGAAGAGGCCGCATAAGAGAAATGGGCAGTCTGTCCATGCGGCAGCCAACTTTGGCCGCAGATAGACGACCCATGCGGCTGCCAACTCTGACCGCAGGAAGATGGCTCATGCGGCAGACAACTCTAGCCGCAGAAAGATGGCCCATGCGGCAGCCAACTCTGGCCGCAGGAAGATGGCCCATGCGGCAGCCAACTCTGGCCGCAGAAAAATGGCCCATGCGGCAGCCAATCCTGGCCATATATAGAGTGTCTCATGTGGCCCTGTCAGAAGCTCTATGTTCGACCGTCTCTCATGTGGACCCGACTCCATGCGGCCCATTAAGAATGAAAAATATTCCAATTATGACTCTTCTTACAATGCACCTTCAGACGCTAAGTTGAAGAAGTCCAGGACAGTGCGGGCCCAACAAGCCCAGTCAACTGTCCAAGCTACGGACCGTCAGCGGGCACCGTTAACTGTTATACGGGCTCCTGATGGAATGTTGTACAGAACCACCCGCGTCCAGTCCCCAAGGGCTAACGGACAGGGTGGGTCTTTAAAGTCTCCCTCCAACTATCAAGAGCAAGTGCTTTTACTAGCCTCGGATCAGGGAGCAAACATGATACCTACGCACCTGTGTTCTCGAAATACCCGAGTCCACAAGTTTGGTGCAAAGGTAGATCAGCCTGCTATCGACTTGCGTGAGGTGATCACTCACAAACGCAAAGAGGCAACCTTGGCATGCGATGAGTCCCTCTCGAGACGTCGTTGCACCCAAGTCATCATCAACTGCTACTGCGACAAGTCGGCAGCACCTGAAGATCGGCAGTCCATTTTTTAACGACTGCAGCAGCCAGCACCTGTCCGATAACAACTCGAGAAATAGGTGCAAATTTTGGAAGACGAGGAGGTTCCTTTCGCCTCCTGTAATTCAACTCGGAAGGTTCCTCCCGGTAAGAGGGAAAAGAAGACAGGCTCTTCCAGCCCGGCAATCTCAGCCAGCACTGCAAGGAATCTCTCATCTGGAGGGTTGCCGCCGACAGCCACAGGGGGTGTCTTTTTAGGCACTCGATCCAGAAAGAAGCATCCAGCATCTAGGGGTGCACCTTCGACCTCCTTGGGAGTAGATGAAGCTGGTGATAGCAATCCCCTCAATATATACGACAACTCGGTGTACCAAGAGCATACACATGGGGTAGAGATTCCCCGAAATTATGCAACAGACTTGGACTTCCCTGAAGGCGACCACCCTCGCCAAGACGATGCGGCTTCTTGCAAAGGAGGTAGCACCCCTTCCGAGTCCGAAGAAGATGACATTCCGACATTCTCTGCCAATTTCTCTGTATGAGAATACGACACGGAGAGCACCTCTGTTACGGTCCCTTCCACCTCTACCTATGTACAGACAGTCTTTATGGCTGACGATGATCATGAGGCGCCTACTGATTGATAACGTCTAGAAATACCTAAAGCCATGCTCTTGTCCTTGGTCAAGTCAGTAGACGAAATCAAACCTGCCTTGCCAACTCAACCAGCAAGGACGCCCAGACAAACAAGCTTGGGACCCGCAGTCAATGCGGACTCCAACACGATCGCCCCTCCTTTGGGTCATGATCCATTAGGAACATCCGTTCCTTCAGCTGCAGATGAAGCCAAGAAGGCAAGAAGGGAAGTCCACGAGCTTCGAGCAATGTTCAATGCCCGAGACTCCTCTCGGGACCTCAGAATACGGTAGCCGTATCCTGTTGCATGGAGAGATGTGCCTTTTCCACCATGGTACAAGACATTTTATATCGATTCGTATGACGGAAAGACCTCTGCTAGTCGGTACATGACTTATTTTGAGGTCACAATCGACCACTTATCGTATAGCGACGCCATCCTTACACGATTATTCATCAAAGAATTGGAGGAGATCTCGTTCGACTGGTACCGTAACCTTCTCGACAACTGCATCATTCTTTTGACGGCTTCAAGCACATATTCCTGGAGAGGTTCTACGAAGTGGCGCATGATGTGACAATATCGTCTCTCATGGACGTCATTCAAGGAGAGAGGGAGCTAACAAGGAACTATATCGAGCGGTTCCGCCAAACCGTAATGTGATTGCCCCATGGCAATCCCGAGAGCTCCTTGATTGAAATCTGCCAGAAGAAGTTGCTCCCCGCAATTAGCCTCTGGATGGACGACGATCAGTTCAGGGATTGGACGACCTTCATCATAAGTACTACCAATGCAGGGGCAAAGTTGAAGAAGGCTCGCAAATTGGGATTACACATCCCAGATGTAGAGGATAAGGGCAAACGTCCTGGTTCTACCTCCAACAACAACAACAGTGGCGGCACCTCCAACCGGGACAATAAAGGCAAACAGGCCATGGTCGCTGATACGACCAAGAAGCCTGAACAAAAATAGGCGGAAGGTTAATGGCCCAAGGTGAATTACTCATTTAAAGATAGTCATGTCAAACCTATCTTCGATATACTCTTGCAAGGGGGTAGGATCCAGCTCCCTCTACCAAGGCGCGAGCCTCGAGCGGCAGAAATGGAAGACCCAAAATATTGTCACTTCTACCGCTATGTTCATCATTTCACTCATGACTGCTTCCAATTAAAGCAGAACATTCAGAGTCTTATCGACTCCAAAGTTCTATCGATAGTTTTCGAAGAGGTTACTGCGGCTGCGAACATGGTATCAATTCAATTTGGGGACTTCCCCCCAACAAATACTCCAGACGGGGTAGTACCTGTCCCTCGGGCAACGATGAAGGTTACTAATCTTCCATCCGTCCGAAACTAGACATCTGGTTTGGTACCTCTCACCACATCGCGAGAAGAGATCATGTGGGTGCACCTAGACGTAGTGCCCAAAGTTACTCAGGCGGTGTCATCTCCTACCAACAAGAAGAAGGACAGAAAATCTAGATCCTGTCATACAATTTCAGTCGAAGTTGAGAAAGCGGCAGCCGTTGTTACCCAGTCTGGAGCACAAGTCCAGCCCATACTGAGCAGTTCAGTCGAAGATCCTCAGCCGACAACATTGTGTGTCTAGGATGTTGCAAGGCCGCCTCAGCCTCCATTGGCAGATTAGTCCAAGCCAAAGGAAACCCGCTTCGACAGGCCACTCCGTAACGATACATCTCAGGGGCTGGAGAAACCTTACAACTTTGATATATTAGCACAATTGGCTAATACGCCAGCAAAGTTGTCGTTATACGAGCTCCTAAGGCTCTCCAAGGATCTTCGTGTCGTATTGAGCGAAGCACTCCAAAATGTTGACGCCTACTTAGCCCAGGTCAAGCCTCCAGGGGAAGACCCGTTAGCAGATCTATAGGGCAACAATGGTACAGATGTAATGCCCAATACCATATTTACCCTACAGGACATGTTGATCACGTCCAACTTATATGATCGCCCCTTGTACTACACTGGATACATAGGCGACATCAAGGTGGATCGGATGAATATCGACCCTGGCTCGTCGATAAGCATCATCCCGAAAAGCTTGCTCCAACTTCTGGGCATCCCTATGTACCGGATAGCAGGGACCAATACTGCCATTAGCAGTTTCAACTCGGAAAGGAGCTATCCCCTAGGGAAGATCCGATTGAAATGTCAGATTGGTGACCTGAAGGTGGAGGTTACCTGCTACGTCATAGATGTAGACACGTCCTACAACATCCTCCAGGGACGTCCGTGGATACCTGACTATATGATCGTGCCATCCACCCTTCACCAATGCTTCAAGTATGTCAGTAAGCACAGCTTCATGAAAACTGAATTCGTCGACATCGATCCCTTCAAAGGGGTTGAATCTTATTACTCTTCGGAGGCTTGTCTATATGACGAATCCAAGAAACACATAACTGACAAACTGGAGGCCATCACAGGGCCAGAGGAACCCTTGAGGATTCATCTCCAGGCCCGTAAATCGGGCAAAGCCACACCCCTCGTCGCAATCTTGTATAAAGAGGTGCCCAGTTCTCCTGCCTCACCTGCATAGTTGGAACCAATGGTCATCCGGCTCCAGAGATCCAGCCAGGAGCCAAAATCCGTCGTAGGGCCGATGGTGATCCGATTGCCGAAATCCAATCAAAGGTAACAGGAAGATACGAGGCCCTCTATGACACTGATGGTGATCCGATTGCCAAAATCTACTCAAAGACAACCGGAAGACACAAAGTCCCCTGCCGAGCCAATTGTCATCCGTCTTCCCAAGACGAACTGGCAACCAAGTGTCGACCCGACACCATCAGGAAAGCCAATACCACAAGCTGAACCCTTGGTGGTCAAGTTGCCCAAAATAGTGCCCCAACCTCCGATCTTGCAGGGGGTAGCCGAAGAGGACGTAGAACTCGCCAAGTACCTAGTTACATAGGTGGATAGCCCCTCTCCTGATGATGTAATCCCTGTGGACAAAATTCCTTATTTCATCAATAAGAGGCTGTCGTTGGACTATTCTGAGTGTGATAAGCTTAATCTGATGTATGCTGCATGGGACCGTCTAGACATTAACCTGTACACATAGGTGACAACCATCCGTACCGTAAATCAACTTTCTCCCATTAAAGGCGCTTGCTTCCTAGTCCAGACAGAAGAGAATGGGGTCACACGATCATCTTTGGCCGAAAAGAAGGTCCTTAATCTTTCACGCCACAAGTGTTCGATCTCGAACCCTACGCTGGAAGATTGCCACTCAACCTGTATAGTCCTCAAGCCAAGTACTTCATGCAAACGTAGGGGTACGATATGGAGGCTACCCCGGGTCTGAATTATGGCAACGACCGACGATTATCTCTACAGCTGTCAGTACCAGCTGGGAAACCTCGGGACTATTATCACAAATCCAGATACGGCCTCGGGTATGTTACACCAGCAACAACGCCCGAGAGTTCTGATGAAGAATGCGAGTGGCACTCTCATTCGTCTGAGTCACCCACTTAATACTCAGATGGCAGCATTGGAGATATATTCAGGCAGACATTATCTGTCAACATGACATCCGCTGATATTGAAGAGGAAGACGAAGATCAACTCGAACCGCTTGAGTAAGAGCCATGGGTCCAACAACTGAATGCACAATGGGAGAAGCGCTTTGAACTACGAGACCCTTCCACTGAAGACGATGTCATACAAGTTAACCTCGGTGATGAATCCTCTCCAAAGCCAATCTTTGTCAGTAAAATCCTGACAGACGGAGAGCGGGAGTCATTGTTGCAACTCGTCAGAGAATACATCGACGTCTTTGCCTGGAGCAATGAAGACATGCCAGGGCTAAATCTCGAGATCGTACTTCATAAGCTCAACATTTATCCGGACGCAAAACCTGTCAAACAACAGCAGCAGCAATTTCGTCCAGACATCATGAACTCTATTGAAGCAGAAGTAAACAAGCTTATAGATAGCGGTTTCATCCGTGAAGAGCAGCACCCAGACTGGGTAGCTAATATAGTACCAGTCATCAAGAAGAATGGAAAGATCCGAATTTGCATCGACTTCCGCAATCTGTGTAAACCCCCAAAATTTTTACTATGATTTTTTTTATAAATTTGGTATTAATTTCTTACTTTGCATTTTGTACGTCACATAGTCGTATTGTACGCCATATGCGAATTTGTCGTATTAAACGTCGCGTATGAGTTTGCATTTTCGTATGCCTCGTCGAGTACGAATATGTACGAGGTACATATTTTTGTAAAAAAAATATTTTATTTTAGAAGCTTGATTTTTTCAAATAATAAATAATAAATATTTTCAATTACTTAAAGTGGTAAAATGCGTCGTATCGTGGATTGCCAAACTTCATTCATTTTATTTTTCATGAAAAGGGTTATTTTATAATGAGTAATTTAGAAAAACTATGTTATATGTAAAATATTATTTTTTGCATAAGAGTATATAAATATATATTTGTAATTTTCGAAATTAATTATTACTATATTTTATTATATATGAAAATGATATTTGAAATTTTGTTTGAGTGAATATTTGATTAAATATGGTAATTTAAATTAGAGAAGATTTTATTTTAAATCAAATGAAAGTTTTATCTAGATTTAAATCAACTTTTGATTATATTTTAAGTCGATTGAATTAATAGGGAATTTATCTCTTGGGGAATTTAAATTATCCTAACCTATATCCAACTGGGTCCTCCACCTCCTATATAAGGAGACCTCCATTGTTATTCTCTATAACAATATTAATCCACAAATTTTTCCACAAATATGAGTGCATCGTGTCTGTGCCCGTGAACCGCCCATCCATTATATCTCTTCTACATATACAGTAGTTCTCCATCTCGTATCCGACAACCCTGGATACATTTTCAATCCCGTTTCACTCGTGTCGAAAATAACCTGACACGATCCAATTCCTAGCAAATCCTAATTTTTGATGTTATTCCTTCCCTGTTCCAGCCAGCAACGTCGCCCAGCCAAACACACCCCGGCCTCGACCAACCTCGCAGCCCCTGTCATCCGTCTACATCGCCATCACCTTCTCTCCAAATCCACCGCAGCCACCACCTCTCTGTCGGACGCATCCCTCCACACTCCGACCACCTGCTGTTGCCCAAACTGCCACCGCAGCCACCCACTGGAAACCCCCAATCAAGCCGATAACAACCACCACTGTCACCATCATCGACATCGCCACCAATCTCTGCCGACACCGTCCCAAAATCCACAACAAAGAAAGAAGAAGAAGTGAGAACCCTCACCTGGCCGCCGACGACGTCGAGCCTCTCCCCAAGATTCGCCGAGCCTTCCCTACCGTCGACGTCGGACTCGGGCTCCACTTCCCCCGGATGATCCCGACGCCGGGTCCGGCTGTCCCCGCACTACTCTGCCGAGCCAGCGCCGCCCCCTCCTTGTCGTAGCCGTACACCTCCCCGTGGCCGAAGATCCGCCCTTCGGTCGCAGCCCCTCGCTTCTTAAACCCCCAACCCGATGTTGGGTTCCCCGTGCTCCACCCGCGTCCGCCGCCTCTACCTCACTCTCAGTCGAGTCCGACGAACCTCGCCTGGCCATGTACCAAATCTCCGTTCACCTCGAGTTGCCTCGATCTCCGTAGCACCTCCAACACTGCCTAGATCGAGCCCGATGCCGCTCATCCAAGCCCATCCCGTGCGTCTGTCGACCAGCCGCTCCGGTCACCCTCGCTACAGTAGTACACGACCCTACTCCAGGTGCCGCGTCTCCTGCCGGTGGACTTCTCCGCCATTCATCCCGTCCGCGCCTCTCTTCCTGCTGTAAGTCTCTCACTCTCCGCTCTCCCCGCTCTGCTCACGCCTCCTCCTTATTCCCCCTTTTCTATGAAAACCCCTTTCATTCCATTTCTCCTAGTAAAGTAACAAGTGTTACTTATTAATGGCTGATTAAAAGTTATTTTTTTTTACCTTCTCTATACCATGTATTTTTCTCTTCCTGTTAGGATGTAACTTTTTTGTACTATTTTTAAAATTTTGGAATACTGTGTATTAGTATATATGTGCTCTTTACAACACCTATATATTAGGTATCATACCATATTTATTCATATAGGTATTACTGATAATATTTTTGGTGTTAATTTTTTATAAGTAAGTATTAATGTTATTCTTATAACAAATATATTAGTATTTTGACAAAAATATTGTACTAGGCTTTCTCTATATTTATTTTCAAAGCTAAATTTTGAACCCTAAATATAATATTATATTATTTAGGACAAAGTGTTGACCTTAAAAGGATATTGACAAATTTTGGGTTTTAGCCTTGAATGATTTTTCAAGATTTTTCGTGATTAATAATATCTTAGAATAAATATAGTTAATTTCAAATAATAATAATAATAATTTCTAACTAAAAATGATTTCTTCGATATGCAGATGTTTATTTTGAGTTATAGTTTTCTACCTATATATTTTATTTTGACCACCTAGAACGTTTTGCGTAAAATTAATTTTTAGATTTTTAAGCAAGTATGTAAAAACTATCTTTAAAAACTAATAAGAATATATTTTCAAAGATTATAAATGGTATCAAGATTCGTATATATAATATTTCTTCATGTCCATGACCAATCCTATTTATTCTATTCCTTCGCCAATTATGTCCTTCCTTCTATTGACCATAGCTAATCTACCCATTCTGGAACCAGTGGAACAGTCTATACCATCATTGGAGGTCATCTTGCATAGTTGTAACACCAAGGATAAACTCTATGCCACCTAGATCATCGCAACACACCGGGCGTCCTACCAGGCAAGACACCTTGTCTTTACTGTTTAAATTTTCTGCTCAATATCATGCATGTTTTATTTATTTTTAAGTTATTTCTTTCTAAATTATATGTAGATGCAAATTACTATATTTTATGCAATTGGCTTAGAGTTAAGAGACTACCGTCAAATTTAGTGTGTCTCATTGACTTGTCACGATTGTACACGAGTTGTGTGTGAGAGTTATGAGCATCATATAGAGGTCACTTGCGTGTGGGCTGATCCCCCGTGCGCATGCGTAGAATGAACTGTCAATAGATGCATATTAAAAGACTTGACAGTTATCTAATATAAAATAGTGTGGTAGAAACGACATGTGTTTGTGTGTCGTAGTTACGACACATGTATAGTATCATTGGAGGGAGGGGACAGCTACTGGCGTAGGGGCTACATTTACTTTTACACACATTTGGGAGATAGTGTCTCGGATGAGCGCTACGTGTTACCCGGCCGATAGTGTCTCGGATGAGCGCTACTTGTTGGCCACTCTTAATTACTTGCTTGCGTGAATCCGTTACAGCCCCTGCGTAGAACGTTGTCCTCTAAAGTGTATTCCACATAGAATGGTTAGGAACCTTTACCTATGCATACTTTGCTGTTGAGCTTTTATTATTCAGTTTAGTGGCATGATATTATGTGCCTTGTTACGTCCCTCTGAGGACCTGGTTATCTCTCCAGGTGTGTGCTCTTGTCTTTCGCAGGTATTCTAGCAGTGGCCATGATTATCTCTATTTCTTCGAGGATGATTGCACTTCGATCGTCTTCGCTTCGCTCGCCAAACTCTTTCTTTTATTATTTCTTTTCATAGTTGGTAGTGGATTTGTCTCCGCCCAACTACATGTAAACAGACAAATTCTTACTTATTTCTATAAAAGCTTGATTTTATTTTGTGGATGAGAATAGTTAGTTATGATGTACTATATTTTACATCTTATGTATACATACAAGGCCCATGTACTTTATATGTATACAGCTGGCAAGGATACGTACCTAGCCCTAAGTATTTTGGGACTGGGGTGTTACAATCTGAATACGACATGCCCTAAGGATGAATTCCCTCTTCCAATCACCGACATAATGATCGATAATACATGTGGCTTCGAGCACATGTCCTTTATGGATGGCTTTTCAGGATACAATCAAATCAAAATGTCTCCTGATGATGAGAAGCATACGTCATTCCGAACACTGATCAGCGTGTATTGTTATACGGTCATGTCCTTCAGCCTGAGGAACGCCGGTGCTACATATCAGCGTGCTATGAGCGTCATCTTCAGAGATCACTTATGCAAGACGGTGGAGTATTATATCGATGACATCGCCGTCAAAAGCTGCTCCAAAAATGATCACTTACATGATTTGAGAACATTGTTCAACCTCATGCGAGCGCACAATCTGAAGATGAATCCCACCAAGTCCTTCCTGGCGTATCCAGCGGGAAGTTCTTGGGCTTCGTCATTACTTCCCAGGGAATTCCCATAGACCCCGATAAAACAAAAGCAAACCCGAAAATAAACCCACCAAGGAACCTCCGTGAACTCCGTGGCCTTCAGGGAAGACTAGCCTACATCAGGAGGTTCATATCTAACCTCTCAGGGCGATGTCAACCCTTCACACAATTCATGAGGAAAGGTGTCTCTTTCGTATGGAACGAGAAATGTCAGCGTGCCTTTGATGACATTAAGGAATACCTGACGAATCCGCCAGTTCTGGTAGCCCAGTCGCCGAAAAGCCCTTTCTGCTCTAGGTACGGGTGATGGAACACTCCCTCGGTGCCCTGCTAGCACAGAATAATGACGTGGGACATGAATAAGCTATTTACTATCTCAGCAGGATGATGGTAGGACCGGAACATAGGTACACCGCCGTGGAGAAGGAGTGCCTTGCCCTAGTATTCGTCATTCAGAAAATACGACACTATGTGACAGGGCAAACCATCCATGTTGTCTCACGAGTTAATCCTCTCAGGGTTCTCATGACCAAACCAGGCGCACTTAGTTCTCGTCTAGCCACCTGGGCAATACTGTTATCTCGCTACGACATGAGTTCCGCAAAAGGATGTCAAAGGTCAAGCCCTAGCCGACTTCTTAGCAGCCCATCCAATCTCAGAAACAGCCAGAATTTATGAAAAAATCTCCGACGAAGTCGTCGCCTCAAACATGACTTCACGTGATGCCATTTGGCAAATATTCTTTGACGGTGCTTCAAGAACGAGGCCACAAGGTGATATCGTCGCTGGAGTCAGAGTAGTATTAATTTCTCCCTCTGGACTGGTGGTCAATCGGGCGTATTCTCTCACAGAACCCTGTTCAAACAACTTAGCTGAATATAACGCTCTAGTCATCGAACTCTAACTTACAAAAGAGGTGGGGGTCAAGTACTGGAAGCGTATGGTGACTCGCAGCTGATTGTTAATCAGATCCGAGGCTCATACGAGGTTCACAACGAGGACCTGATTCCCTACTATCAGACAGCAATTGCCATCATCGCGACCTTAGAAGGGTTCCTTATAGAGCATGTTCCTAGGCTCCAAAATATTGAAGCCGATGCCCTAGCAGGCCTCGCCGCTTCCTTGGTAGTTCCAAATGATGCTCATCATCTAGTCGACGTGATAGGCCATGAGATGGTCTGTCCCAAGAACAATGTTCAACTGGGTATGAGTTACTCCGCCCAGATAACCAATGACAAACAAGACTGGAGATACCCGCTCATCGACTTTGCAATCTACAGAATTCTACCAGAGAATATGAAGGAAGCAACTTCAATCAGAAGACGCTCTCTCAGATTCTTATATGATACAGAGACAAAAATGTCATATCGACGATCCTACGATCGGCTACTGTTAAGATAACTGTCAAATGTAGAAGCCAAAGAAGCCTTACGCGAGGCTCACGATGGCGCTTGCGGGGCTCACCAACCTGGCCCAAAATTACAAGATCGTCTCCGTCGGATGGATTATTACTGGCCCACAATGGTAGCAGATGCAGTCGATTATACAAAGAAATGTAAAGCTTGCCCAATCCATGCAGATTTTATACATCTTCCATCTAAATTTTTGCACCCAACAGTGACCTCTTGGCCATTTGAAGCATGGGGAATGGACATCATTGGGCCAATCACCCCACGTCGTCTAGGGGGCATCGGTTCATACTTGTAATTACTGATTACTTCTCCAAATGGGCGAAAGCTGTTCCGCTTGCAGAGGTAAAGACATCAAACATGATTAGTTTCATAAAATATCATGTCATCTACCGTTTTGGACTGCCCCGGAGGATTATTCACGACAACGGCACGCAGTTCACAAGTCACGCTTTTTATCAATTTTGTGATAAGAATCGGATTCAGAATATGGCCTCAACGACATATAACCCATCGGCTAATGGTCTGGATGAAGCCTTCAATAAAACCATAATCTAGCTCCTCAAAAAGTTCGTGTCTTCAAATAAACGTGACTGGAATGAAAATCTTGGTGAGTGCTTGCGGGCGTATCGCACTACGATTCGGACGGCTACAAGAAATATACCGTTCTTCTTGGTCTACGGGAGAGAGACAGTTCTCCCATTGGAGACTCAGATCCCCTCGCTTCGCGTGGCCCTTACTTACCGATTGACGTCGGATGAAAACCACCGCCGACGACTACAAGAACTGGAAGCGTTAGACGAAAAGCATTTACAAGCTCAACAAAGCATAGAGCTCTACCAAGAGGTGACACAGATACAACGACTATTTATGTACTAAAAATAATAAAGAGATTTTCAATCTCGAATAGAAAATAAAGTTTTCGAATAGCGACTGGAATCTCAAATGGCAAAACAACCTCAATGTAGGAAACATAATCCCGAATAGATAACAAAGTCCTAGATGGTGAACAAAATTTAGAAGTAAGAAGCAATTCTTGTATCGAAAACATAGTATAACAAAATCTCAGGTAACAAAAAAATCTCGAACAGATCTCGAATGGAACAAGCGAATCTAAACAACGTCGTAAATAAAGAACGAGTCCCGAATAAAGTCAAGAGTAGGAAATAGAATCTCAAACAAGCATCAAATAGAAGCGAAGGTTCAAACAAGGTTTCAGAATGATATTTCGAGTAGGAATAAATCTCGAATAGTACAAGTTTGATTAGCGAACAGAATATCAATAACGAGTAGGAACAAGTATCCCGAAAACAAGCAAAATCTTGGATAAGAGATAAGGTCAAAACAAGTAGTGGACAACAATTCTCGAAATAGAAAATCGAAATCATTAAAGGGGAATAGGCAAACAGTATCGAGTAGTAGATTTCAAACAAATATCGAACTGTGGATATGAAACATGTTTACTGAATAGGAAACAATATCTCGAAATAAGTTTTGAATATCAATCAAGATTTAAAAAATAGGAAACAAGAAGTTTCAAGAAATGATCTAGGTGCTAAGAGGAATTAAAGGGAAAACTAGATTATGAATCATGATCCATGGTTTTCCCAACCATGCAAAAGAAACCTTCGGTCTTCAGTCTGTCTTCAGTACTCCTCCGGAACTGGAATCTCTTTAATCTTCTTCAACTGTCCTGACGTAGACTAGTCCATGCCGTAGTGCTCGATGTGATTGCTGAATCTGGAGAGGTGGGTCCCTTTGCTGTTGTCACGCCCCGATCCCGGAGGATCAAAAACTAGCCACTGGGCGTGATGCCGTACAAGTCTAGATTGCACTTGTACAAGGCAAAACCATTACAGTTTCTAGTAATTCTCAGAAAACATCAAAACGCAGCAGAACCAAGCAGATAAATTGAAGTCACACAATTTATATAGAAATGTATCTCTTTATTGATAATCAAAATGGATTACAAGACTTGCAACGAAATACAGAGTTTACAACTGATTACAAGACTCGCAGCGGAATACAGAGTTTACAACTGTTTACAAGACTTTTGAATAGCCAACTGAATGTATACACTTGCCCTTTAGGCTACAATGAATATACTGACTTCTTTACAATGAACTTGCCAATATGGCTACAATCTCACTGGTACATCTGAGTTCCACTGTTCCATACATTATGTCCCGTATAGCAGAAGACATCATCTTAAAAGAAGAGCTTCTGCACACCCATCCGATTCATCGATGCCAAGCACTGATTCACAGGATTTCCCCCAAGCAAACACCTGTAATATTGCCCACAACGTGGGTCAGTACATCATCAATGTACTGGCGAGCGGTGCTGGCCCAACTCACCTAAGAAGACAACACTAAGTAATCATGTTACAGAACATTATTAACAGTGGTCTTTCTTGTTGCCTTAGGGTCAATTTCATGTTATAGCCGACAAGAAGTAAAGCATGCAAATCTCATAGCCAACATAATTTAAAGTATACTGTTATCACCCTTTGGTGATTCTTACCCACGGTCGTGTAGCCATCCCTGTACATTTATAATACTTACTCTGCCTGCACAAGACATTGTTAGAAACAATATCATGATTCAATATGAATATCACCGTTCAGGTGATTCTTACCAACAGCCGACATCCTTCCCTGTATTTGAGTAATAACTTACTCTGCCTGCATAAGACATCATTAGCACCTGACCTATCTATATGAAGGTCACTGGCGACACGCCATCCTGGACTGTCTTACAGGTATACAGCGCCCTTGCCAGTGCAGGTAGCTAGCCCCACTGCAAGTCCTGTATACCGTGCTACTACTTCAGCACTGCCACTACTTCGGCATTGGTTTCCCCTAGGACGAACCGGGTTCCATGGCCCAGGAATACCGTTCGAGAAACCACCTTGTCGACAAGTTGTCAATGACCATACAACTATATGCAACTTATCTAAGAAGAAAACATATAATGCATGATAAGGAAAACTAAGCAAAACCATCATTCTCATTCGTATTGCCATCTTGTCTTGAGCCAATGCTCACATTATCATCTGCCGAATCCAGGGTCTTGGCGTAATCAACATTCTACATCGGCGACAGGATAATAGAATGTTGTTACCCAATGCCTTGCCACATCTTTGATACCAAACATCTTTCCAACCAAACTCAATGTACTCACCGCCCAATTCCTGGGACTTAGCATCTGTTTAGCATTCATTCATTTGAATGCAATTCAAGCATACTCACTGCCCAGTTCTTGGGTCTTAACATCTGTATTGCCATCTATTCATTGAGCCAACGCTCGATATACTCACCGCCCAAGTATTTGGGACTTTGCCTTCACCTGTCATGTAATTCATTGCAACAGCGTACAAGCATATAATTTATTTAGCCACAACAGTTTACGTTCAGGTGATTATTATCTTTCATTATCTTTCCAAATTCCATGCAAGGTGTTATTGAGCAACACAATAAGAAACATAGCATACTCATCCTTATTTTAAGCGTGAAGCTAAAGGATCTTTGAAGGGTTCAACACTACTCACATTCATAGGACGATTCCCGCCACGATCGCATAGTCTTCCAAGCGATCCTTCGCATAATCCTAAGTCCAACAAGGCTTCATCGAACCAACCATCCATCATAAGACATCTTGCGGGTCGGGGCACTACAATATATACCACTCAGAAAAAGTTTCGTCCTCGAAACTTAAAACAAAACTCATCCCCATAACTTCAACCAAGCTTTCATGAAACTTCTCTACAATCAACTTGTACCATCTAATATTTCTTCGCAATCTCTCGATTGATTTCAAGTAATGTACCATCTCGTTACAGCATCCCAATTGATTCAACATAGTTTACTATCTTTGATCTTTCCTCCGACACTCGTGTAAATCCTTAGCACATAATAATCCTCCCCGTGGCTTCGTTTGTATTCAGCATATCACTTAGTTGGAATCATACACATATTTTAGGCGTCCCCGAAATACATGCACTTCAGCCAAGTTCAGTGATAGAGAAAGCGAACGAGCATCGGTGTACCTTCTTTTTCGAACATCATTAATTCTCTTTGAGCATCTCGTATAATCCCACTTTGTTTATTCGATACTCCAACCAATTGATAACACAATAGATGTTGCCAATTCAAATCAAGACATTTTCCTCAACCGGTCCAACATTTCCAAAGTATTCGGACTTAGATGTATCAAGTATTCCTTTCAAGTTCATTGTCATCCATGCCACCAAAGTTGATAAATCCCATAGCAACATTTATTTTGATACCCCAATTCTCATCGGTCAAATCTTGTACTCATCATCATTCGCATCCATACACATTGTTTGCAACGCATAAATTTTCTCGATCCTGATTCATCCATCAAATTGTACCATCATCCCACTCTAGTAATATTTCTCATTGTACTCAAATGTTTCTTCGTATTGATCAAGCCAATAATATTATCCTCTCACATAGGCAACTATCATATTCTAGCAACATTAATTCTGAGGGTCATTCATATTCATATTCGCCGATCTCGGCTACATGCACTATCCAATTCCGTCATTACACTTATCCTCAATCTTGATCCGGTCAATGAAATTATTCCAACTATCTCAAAGCACTACCAACAATTTTCGCAGCTCAATATCAATCAACCAATCCAACCAGTTCTAACAATTCCCAACATTTCAACCAAGGTAACTCAATTTCCGAAACCAACATGATCCGTCATCCCATCCAATATTATAACATCAAAATTTCCCAAATATCTATTCCATTCCAAAGCCTACCTTCCAACACATCTTATTCATTCCAACTATACTCACGCAACACCAATAGGGACATCCTACGGTTTTTCAATAGTCAACTTAGCATACAATCAAGTCTCTACGGTCAGCTAATCTAAGCTAAACCAGATATTCAGCTAACCCATATGAGATGAGTAGCTATCAGGGACATACTTATCTCTTATCTTAGAGGTAACCAATTCTCAACATAGGGCAACTCTATGGTCTGACCAACTTAGGGACATGGGACACCATCCCAATCTTATGAACTTATACCCAATACGGACAACTGAAGAACATAGCCAACCAATCTGAGACATACGCAAGCAACCAACAATCTAGGCAACAAACCGACACTCTAGGCAACCAGCCAACAATCTAGGCAACCAATCGACAATCTAGACAACTAGCCAACAATTTAGGGTCAAGTCTTTCTACCCGTACTCATACTCGAGTCATACCTAACGAAGTCTCATTCTAGACTTACCCGCAACCGACCAAATCTATCCGACAATTCTATCCAACAATTCTATCCAACAATTCTATGGGTCAATCTCGAAGCTATCATATAAAACTCCTCAATAGAATATTCAACTTTCAATTTCCATTTGCATAGACATAGCATCACTTGTTCAATTCAACTTGCATCCTCATATCGTACTCATATGTCTATTCAATCGGGTCAACTATTCTGAATCATCATCCGACATTGTTATCTCAATAGTTTATCACTTATGATCTTTTCCTACGGTCTCTTCGCGACATAATCGTTTCCTACATTCTTAGATCCTCGATACGGTCTGTACTCTTTTAACCAACAAAAATCAGACAACTATAATCATATTTCTTCCGAGGCATCATTTATAAATTTTCTAACACCAACACGGACATCTCTTAGCAATTCACGTTAACCATCAATATTAGTTTGTATCATCTCCTTATGATTCCATAAGAAGATTTACTATTCATGCACCGAACCAAATCTCTATAGCACCAATCATCTAGCATTATATATCGGTCATCTTAGTGGACATGACATAACTCATCGGCTAAGTCATAATCCAACAATTCTATATTCTACCAACTTGCTATTCATGCGACAACAACATCCACCAACAAGGTCTATTACATATCGTTGCACCTCGATACTTATTTGTATTCCAGCTATTCGACTCTCGTAAGGAGCATCTATTCTTTCATGTATCAAGGGACAAGTACTCATTCTCTGTGCCTCAAAATATTCAAGGGTCATAACATGTTAATTCGGGATATCAATTTCCTTCAAGCACAATACACCTTGTGCTAAGATCATCTATTCCACAAGCCCATTCTCTAACTTTTCGGTCGTCGATGCAACTCTCTGCATCTTCTAAATCATTCGCAACATCCCGATAAGCGTCTAACATTACCATCAGTTCCATCGATATCCAACATGCAATTTCTTTAACTCAATTCCAACATCGTTCAATATTCGGTCCATAGTTATTCCCGCAAAATCATTCGATAGCAACACCACACTATCGTTACCAAGCCTACAATCCTTCTACCCAACTGATTCAAGTACTCGCCTGAATCTGAAATTCTTTTCTTTCCCAACCAAGCATCATTTCATATTCTCAATTCTCTTATTACCCAACTTAATGCTAACCGACAAGGTCTAGCGATGGTTCATCTGAACACATCAAAATCTCACAACGGTCATCCAATTTAACAATCAAGGAACACGTCTAGCCAACATGTATCAATCGTAAGCTCAGCTACGATTCGATACCACCCACTACCTTATAGGTAAACAATCACAAAATCATAGACACATCAAGGGTCAAGGGACATTTTATCACGACAAGGGTATATGTAATATACCACCCAGAGCTCAAGCCATTCCAAACACAATATTCCTTCGCATCAAACCGACATCCAACATAGACTATCCATCCTGCAGTGGTTATGCTGACCACAAATACCGACTCAAAATTCGGTCGATTCCCATTCACTGAAATCCATGCACATTTTGTTCCAACATACCATGCCATCACCCACTGTCGATTGCTGCATAACAATCGATTCAAAGAATCCCACACATAAGACATCCAGCATACATCTCAAACTTACGCATCGCATCATTGTTATTCTTTTTGGTAACTTTTAAAAATTCAACTAAGCACACATATCACAGCCCACATATTTAGACTTATTGTATGGAACACCCAGTGAGAGGTTAGAATGATCAACGGACTTTCAGTTAAGGGAACAACATAGAATAGTTTGGAAGCAACACAGAACAATCGCAGAAGCACTATGAATCATCATAGAGGCAACTTTGATTTCATCGCGGAAGCAACTTTGAGTATTCGCGGAAGCAACTTTGATTCACCGCGGAAGCAACTTTGAATAATCGCGGAAGCAATCTTTGAATCATCGCGGAAGCAGCTTAGAATCATCTTAGTAGCAACATTAATTCGAAACAAATCGAATAGGAATCCAAGGACGTAAAGCCGTGCTCTGATACCATTATGTCACGCCCCGATCCTGGAGGATCAAAAACTAGCCACTGGGCGTGATGCCGTACGAGTCTAGATTGCACTTGTACAAGGCAAAACCATTACAGTTCCTGGTAATTCTCAGAAAACATCAAAATACAGCGGAACCAAGCAGATAAATTGAAGTCACACAATTTATATAGAAATGTATCTCTTTATTGATAATCAAAATGGATTACAAGACTTGCAACGAAATACAGAGTTTACAACTGATTACAAGACTCGCAGCGGAATACAGAGTTTACAACTGTTTACAAGACTTTTGAATAGCCAACTGAATGTATACACTTGCCCTTTAGGCTACAATGAATATACTGACTTCTTTACAATGAACTTGCCAATATGGCTACAATCTCACTGGTACATCTGAGTTCCACTGTTCTATATATTATGTCCCGTATAGCAGAAGACATCATCTTAAAAGAAGAGCTTCTGCACATCCATCCGATTCATCGATGCCAAGCACTGATTCACAGGATTTCCCCCAAGCAAACACCTGTAATATTGCCCACAACGTGGGTCAGTACATCATCAATGTACTGGCGAGCGGTGCTGGCCTAACTCACCTAAGAAGACAACACTAAGTAATCATGTTACAGAACATTATTAACAGTGGTCTTTCTTGTTGCCTTAGGGTCAATTTCATGTTATAGCCGACAAGAAGTAAAGCATGCAAATCTCATAGCCAACATAATTTAAAGTATACTGTTATCACCCTTTGGTGATTCTTACCCACGGTCGTGTAGCCATCCCTGTACATTTATAATACTTACTCTGCCTGCACAAGACATTGTTAGAAACAATATCATGATTCAATATGAATATCACCGTTCAGGTGATTCTTACCAACAGCCGACATCCTTCCCTGTATTTGAGTAATAACTTACTCTGCCTGCATAAGACATCATTAGCACCTGACCTATCTATATGAAGGTCACTGGCGACACGCCATCCTGGACCGTCTTACAGGTATACAGCGCCCTTGCCAGTGCAGGTAGCTAGCCCCACTGCAAGTCCTGTATACCGTGCTACTACTTCAGCACTGCCACTACTTCGGCATTGGTTTCCCCTAGGACGAACCAGGTTCCATGGCCCAGGAATACCGTTCGAGAAACCACCTTGTCGACAAGTTGTCCATGACCATACAACTATATGCAACTTATCTAAGAAGAAAACATATAATGCATGATAAGGAAAACTAAGCAAAACCATCATTCTCATTCGTATTGCCATCTTGTCTTGAGCCAATGCTCACATTATCATCTGCCGAATCCAGGGTCTTGGCGTAATCAACATTCTCCATCGGCGACAGGATAATAGAATGTTGTTACCCAATGCCTTGCCACATCTTTGATACCAAACTTCTTTCCAACCAAACTCAATGTACTCACCGCCCAATTCCTGGGACTTAGCATCTGTTTAGCATTCATTCATTTGAATGCAATTCAAGCATACTCACTGCCCAGTTCTTAGGTCTTAACATCTGTATTGCCATCTATTCATTGAGCCAACGCTCGATATACACACCGCCCAAGTATTTGGGACTTTGCCTTCACCTGTCATGTAATTCATCGCAACAGCGTACAAGCATACAATTTATTTAGCCACAACAGTTTACGTTCAGGTGATTATTATCTTTTATTATCTTTCCAAATTCCATGCAAGGTGTTATTGAGCAACACAATAAGAAACATAGCATACTCATCCTTATTTTAAGCGTGAAGCTAAAGGATCTTTGAAGGGTTCAACACTACTCACATTCATAGGACGATTCCCGCCACGATCGCATAGTCTTCCAAGCGATCCTTCGCATAATCCCAAGTCCAACAAGGCTTCATCGAACCAACCATCCATCATAAGGCATCTTGCGGGTCGGGGCACTACAGCTGTAGTCATGATGCTCCTCATGTTTGTCCTTGGGCAGTGTGATCAACGGTCTCTGGGAAATCCTTGCTTAATGGGCAGGCGATCCGTAGTACAAGCATAGCCTCCGCCTCTTACGGCACTTGTCATAGTGGTGTCCTGGGCGACGACAAAAATTTTCAGGTGATCGTCGTCTGGGTCTGAATCTGGATCTCCCACTATGGCTAAAATACAGGGATTCTGGCAGGAAGATGTGGTTGCTGGGGTGCTGACTATTGGAATCTTGATGCTCCTCGACCGTGGTGATCAGCGACTTGTTGGTAATCTTTCGTTCGGTGGGCAGAAGATTCATAGAATAGGTATAGTCCGAGTCTCTTGCAACACTCCTTGAAGCGATACCCTGGATGGCGGCAAAAGGTATAACTGGCCATCATCTGAATCTGATAAAGTAGGTAAAGAGGCACTGTCTGAGAGTGGCGACGCTTTACGAATCCACAGAAGTTGCTATCCCTATCATAGTCTTCTTGTCTCTCCTGGCTTTAGTTTCTTATCTTATTCCATTGTCTATGCTACATTCTGGATCTCCTAGCTGGTGGCTCCAATCTTCAGAAAAATCGGCTCCTCGGAGACTTGGATGGTCTTCAGTGGCTGCTCTAGGTTCTTGATCTGCTCTCGGTGTAAGATATGTGCTCGGTGTCGGGGAAGTCCAGGATCTGGAAGTCAGAAGTCCTCCCTGGCTCGGAGAGTGTATCCACAAGTCTGGCTTGGAAAAGGGATGGCATGCTCCCTCTGATGGTCTAGGAACTCCTCAAACATCTCCGTCAACTGCTTACTACCCATGGGGATAGTAGGGTGATAGAAGATAGTGGAAGCTCAAAACCCTCAAGTGTAGGTAGATCGATTGTTATGATATTTATGTGTCTGAATCGTCTGAAAAATAGAAAACTGTTAAAATATCCTAAATCTAAAACAAGTGTTTATTGATATCAATATACCTGATATACTTGATATACCCTTATTTTTCGATTTTTTCTATGCTGTGATCAAATTTTCCTAGTTTAATCAAGTCCCCCAATAGTACTCTAACACCTAGGTACTCTTAGGAAAGACTTGCATGGGCCACCACTAAAAATATGTCATGACCCGTTCCCGAATAATCGGACACGAATCGGACACGTCCAGCCTTCGTCGTTAGACACGACGAAATAAGCTATACCAATCAAGGGAAAACTCCAACAATAACCTGATAATAAACATCACAGCATATAACCGTCCCATGATCATCACCATAATACACCAATCATAATGACATAAAAGTACCAGAGACAACAATAATGAAAATACACTATGAATTCTAAGAACAATATCTATGAGTAAGCAAAATAGTCTAAACCTGAAGCCTCAAGCTAAGTCTCGTCCTGCTAAGCTAATCCCGAGCTCTGGCCCATAAAGTAGAACAATACCCTGCAAGTACACCTGCAACATATCCTAGTCAGGCGCAGAGCTAAGTATATCCAAGGAAATGAACATGAACATCATGGTATGAACAAGAACACAGGAATATATATGAAGTACAAGAAATAAAAACAAGACATGAAACCTGAGCATGAATACTGAAAGTAAATACAGGGAACATAAAATGAGTCATGAACATGAAATACAACATGAACCTGAAATGTGCAATATATTAAAATACATCCAGAGTGTGTGATCGCCTTGGGTAGATTCAAAGAACATGAAATGGTACGGCTTCGGTCCCGCATGCACGATGCAGGGTCTAAGCTATTCACATGAATAGTAACATAGGTTTGATCACACATCTGTAGTATTTCCCCTCCTAGACACAGGTAAACTCAAGAAACATGAAACAAGACAATCCCGTGATACATCGTGTCAACAAGGTGATACAGGAATGAATATACAAGACATGAGAAAATGAACAAGTCCGAGGAGTATACTTGCCTTGCTCAGGGTGATCATGAGTAGGAAAAAAGAGCTGGATGTCGTCCTGTAATACAGGTATAACATGGTTAAGAAAATCATTTAATCTACATATTTATTGAACTATAATTCTAATGGTTTAACTAACTAACTAGCTAACTAACTCCTTACTTTACTTCATGAATACTAGACTTATATGCCTAGCAGTAGATGACCAATATTTTATCATTACCCTTAACCAAAATTCTAACTAGGGAACCATATCTTGAGCTAGACAAACTAGTACTCTTGAGACTTACCACATACTCATGAAGGGCTGTCCTAACAATCATCCTTAATCACTATAAAGATGTTATGTTGCTCAATCCAGATCGTAGACCTCTGTAGTCTAATCCTCAATAATAGTTTGGTCCCTTTCTGCCAATCTACTGCTCACAAGCATTGCATCCCCAAAAAAATGTTTCCCTTAATATAGCTTATTGAAAGAACAAAATAATAATGGCTATTTACACAGTAAGGCAAGCTACTACCAGGCTTACATAGCGTCTACATCAAATAGCCATTCTACTGTGGGTACAATATTCAAATTTAACCGAGTATTCATATTGCAGTCTTAGAAATACCATACAGTCAGTGAAGTAATTCCTCAAACTCATAGGAGGAAAAAATGATGTACTGCACAATTAATCAATCCATCTCTCCAACCAGATAACTTAAACCGTTGGCCGTTAGGGGTAGTTTAGGAAAGAGACGTTGAGTTGGAGGGAAAACTCAATTTGGAAAGAATTGGCTCCTCCAATTGAATCGAATGATTCAAAAAAATCCAGAAGGAAAATAAGCATACAGTAGACTTCATGTTTTAAGTAGGTAGAAAATCAATTACTTACCACTTCTTTAAATAAAATCCACCATTAATTTACTTTATAAATTCTAAAATTAAGAATGTCCACTCCAAAATGTTATAAAATATATAAACACTCATGAAGTACGCTTAAAAAAATATTTAGGATACTAAAAATGTACCAAAAAATAAAATCGGAGAAGCAGGATTACAGAGATGGTCTCTACGACCAGTTCCTTCATCTGAAGCAAGAAAATATGACAGTTGATGAGTATGACTCAGAGTTCAATCGCCTGAGTAGATTTGGTACGGGATTGATTCCGACAGAGTTAGAGAAGGCAAGAAGATTTAACCAGGGGCTTGCACCAGAGCTCAAGTCTTATACGACTACCCAGTCTCGAGTCTCCCATTCAGCTGTCCTGGAAGAAGCTCGGGCTCAGAAGATTCTTTGCAAGGAGCAGCAGCAGACATTGAGGCACCATAAACCAGCATCTACACCGACTAGAGCTACCCATGGTGGACCTATCAGGAGGACCATATAACAGTACCAGCAGAGGACTACTCCCTACCAGAAGCCCACTTGCCACTTTTATGGAAAGCTGGGTCATGTCAGAGATGACTGCCGACTTCGTTTGGGCTTATGTATAAGATGTGGATCAGGACAGCACTTGGCCAGAGATTGTCCTGAGCAGCAGGCTCTAGTTCATGCACATCAGGCCCAGAGGCCTACAGCCCCAGCACCTCGTCCACCATTACCACCGCAGACAGCACAGTACCACAAGGCCAGAACTCAAGGCTCTGGACAGAACCATGGAAAGGCATTCTCCCTAGCTGTTGAGGATATAGAGACAGAGACAGAGGTTATAGCAGGTATGGTTTTAGTTGCATATTTTCCTGCTATTATATTATTTGATACTGGAGCCACACATTCATTATAGCTACTAGTTTTGCCACTAGACACAGCATTCTCATCACACCCTTAGCTAAGAATGTTAGAATCCTCATGGGAGGAGGAGTTGTACCTGTTAGTGGTATTTGTAGACTTTGTCCTGTAGTAATAAGTGGTAGAGAGATGAGGGCACTACTTCTTGTATTCCCTATGCCAACATTTGATGTGGTTCTTGGAATGGACTGGTTGAGCCAGTATTTTGCTCTCATAGACTGCCATAGGGGCAGTATTGTCTTTAGACCACCGAATATGTCAGAGTTTGAGTTCACCAAAGAAGACGGAGAGAGTTGTGATGCACCCGCATCGGAGACTCATATGATGATGCAGGACACCCTTCAGCACCCTATCATCACCGAGTTCGAGGATGTATTCCCCGAGAAATTGCCAGGACTGCCACCTGACCGAGACATTGAGTTTTCTATTAAGCTTATTCTGGGAGCCGAGCCTATTTCATCTCGAGTTTATCGACTAGCGCCCAAAGAGTTGGTAGAGATGAAGACGCAGATTGATGACTTATTGGAGAAGGGCTTTATTCGTGCCAGTGCATCACCGTGGGGAGCACCCGTTCTTTTTGTGCCTAAGAAAGACGGGACAGTGTGCATGTGCATCGACTACAGAGCATTGAATGCAGTAACGGTAAAGAACAAGTATCCCTTGCCACGGATAGACGATCTATTCGATCAACAGAGTGGAGCAAAAGTATTCCCCAAGATTGACTTACGATCAGGCTATCACCAATTGAAGGTTCGGAAGGAAGACATTGCAAAGACGGCTTTTCGATCAAGGTATGGACACTACGAGTTCTTGGTCATGCCTTTCGGTTTGACCAATGCTCCCGCAGTCTTCATGAATTTAATGAATAAGATCTTTCACCAGTACTTGGTCAAATTTGTAGTAGTCTTTATAGATGATATCTTGATTTACTCCAAGAGTCAAGAGGAGCATAAGCAGCATCTATGGATAGTTTTGGGAACGTTGAGGAATGAGCGACTTTTGTGAAGCTTAGCAAGTATGATTTCTTTCTCAAAGAGGTATCATTTTTTGGTCATGTTGTTACGGGTGATGGTATATCAGTAGACCCGGAGAAGATCACAGCAGTCAAATCATGGCCCGCTCCCACATCAGCTTCTGAGGTGTGAAGTTCCTTCGGACTTGCGGGTTACTACCGACGGTTCGTAGAAGATTTTTCTCGAATAGCGGGGTCTATGACTCGATTAACTTGCAAGGATCAAGAGTTTGTATGGACAGATGAGTGTCAAGCCGCTTTTAATGAGTTGAAGAAGCGATTGACCACAGCACCGATCTTGACACTACCATCGGGCCCGGAAGGATTTATGATCTGCAGAGACGCTTCCGGGAAAGGATTAGGATGTGTATTGATGCAACACGGTCGTGTAGTAGCATATGCATCGAGACAATTGAGAGTATACGAGAAGAATTATCCGATCCACAATCTATAGCTCGCAGCGGTTATCTTTGCTTTGAAGCTATGGAGACACTACTTGTATGGCAAGAAGGTTGACATCTACACCGATCATAAGAGCCTCAAGTGCGTATTCACACAAAAAGAGTTGAATGTGCGACAGCGACGTTGGTTGGAGTTGATGAAGGATTACGAGATCGAGCTACATTATCATCCGGGCAAGGCTAATGTCGTGGCAGACGCATTAAGCCGTAAGCCCATGGCACACTTTTTGACTACGCAGAAGGAGTTGATTAGAGACTTACAGCAGCTTGGTATTGAGGTAGTATTGCCTGGAGCAGATGGCGTATTAGCCAACCTCCAAGTGCAATCACCATTGGTAGAGCGCATCAATGCAGCATTGACCACTGATGCTAGATTTCTACGGCTCAGAGAGAGGACTGAAGCAGAAGATCAGACGGGTTGAGGATTCATCCCGATGGGACATTGCGATGTGGTGATCGCATTTATGTTCCCAATGGAGAGCTACGGCAGGAGCGGATGGCAGAGGCTCACAGTTCGACTTACTCTATTCTTCCCGGAGGAACCAAGATGTACCGCGCGACTTACGACAGTATTATTGGTGGCTCGGAATGAGTGAGAGATAGCTCGTTTCGTTGCCAAGTTTGTATGCCAACAGGTGAAGGCGGAGCACCAAAGGACAGCTGGTCTGTTGCAGCCGCTATCCATTCCCGAGTGGAAGTGGGAGCACATTACTATGGATTTCGTCACGGTTTTCCTTGGAGTCCTAGGGGACGTGACGCAGTGTGGGTTATTATTGATAGACTTACAAAGTCAGCCCATTTCTTACCTTTTAGAGTGGGCCAGTCGACAGAGGTATTGACAGAGATGTATATGGAGCAGATTGCGAGATTACACCTAAGGTAGAAGAATGAATGATAGATAGATAGTAACTCAATGAGAACAGTACAACAGAAGAAATAAGTCTAAGTGTCCAGGATAACATAACATCTAGAATATCAACCCAATATACAAATAAGTCTAAGGGTCTATACATCTCAACATCTCAAATACAACTCAGAATGTGAGACAAAATAATAATAAAAAATGACTGTCTAGCTAAACTAGCCTAGACTACTAGGGCAACATCCTCAGCTACAAGTGGATCCTGCTGAGGGTCTACATCACAAGAGTCATCTAGACCTGCTCCATAATATGTAGTCACCCATGCCTCATCCTCGTCCTCTGTAATATTTTCAACAGGTCCGT